>JANJGK010000033.1:34414091-34441909 GCA_039081455.1 Macrobrachium rosenbergii
TCTTTATCGAAGCGGTCCTCATTGTCACGACACAGATAGAAAAGGATTTACGAAAGGATTTATGAGGATCGGGAGGGATTTTATCGAGGATTTGACAGATACCCGTTTTAAAAACTGCTGATGGATTTATTTAAAAAAAAAAAAAATAATGTATAAAACTAAAGCGGAGGTAGACATGGAATGCATATGTTGCATATCGAGAGAGTTTTTTTTTTTTTTTTTTTTTTCTTTTTTTTTTTTCTTTCAAATTCACCTCTGACGTGTTTGTGTAGTTCATTGAACTCGTGCTCGGAGCTTTATCAAAAGTGCTATGAATGGTTCGGTTGAGTTCAAATCGTTTTGCTTTTAATAAAAAAAAATAAGGTATAGTGGCAACATTCTTCGTAAAATTTGGGATCAGTAATTTTCATTCTATATTGTGTCACTATAGTGATAATATAGAGTGACAACATTCTTCTTAAAAATTTCGGATCAGCAGTTTTCATTCGATATTATGTCACTATAATGTTAATATGAAGTATAGTGACAACATTCTCCTTAAAAGTTTCGTATCAGTAATTTTCATTCGATATTGTGTCACTATAATGATAATATAAAGTAGAGTGACAACATTCCTCGTAAAAATTTCGGGTCAGTAATTTTCATTCGATATTGTGTCACTATAATGATAATATAAAGTACAGTGAAAACGTACTTCGTGAAAATTAGCATTCCTAACAATTTCGTGTCAGTCATTTTCATAAGATTTGTATCACTGCAATGTTATTTAACATTTCAACATTCCTAAACATGACACATTAATGTTTATCAGAGATTATCACGTTAAAAGCTCAGTATAATGTTTCGCAGGATCATCTTCGACCAGAATTTGACACTGTTTCTTAAAATCTATTTTTTTTTTCTTTTTTACTTTCTTGCCTCAAAATCAATGTATTTCTGGTATTACGTGATTTATTTATGTATTTATTTATTATTATTATTATTATTATTATTATTATTATTATTATTATTATTATTATTATTATTATTATTATTCCAAGTCTTTTCCCCTTTCACTGAATATTATCATTATCAAACTTCAATTTCTTCTCGAATTCCATTCGAGCGAAGGAACTTGCAAGAGCATTAAATGATAATCATTTTTCCATAATAATTCGTTCCAGATTTCCAGCAATTTGCACCAAAAAAAAAAAAAGAGAGCGCCATCCACCCGTCATTTCCAGTCGAGCCTGGATTCTGTAATCAAGACCAGTATCAATGGTGTTTTTACATCAGCGAACATCAACTCATTATTATTAAAAGTTCAAAATAAATTAATGGCCCTTAATCTGAAAAAGAAATGTTATTTCATAGCTGACTGTCATTTCATACAAATAACAGTTCAGGCTATTAAGATTTTTTTTTTTGTCAAGCAAAAAATTTATTGAATATTCATTGCTGAGTGTCATTTCTTGCAAATAACAGTTCAGGTTATTAAGATTTTTTTTTCAATTAAAAAGCTTATTGAAAATTCATTGCTGACTGTCATTTCATGCAAATAACTATTCAATTTATTAGGATTTTTTTTTCAAGCAAAGAAATTATATTGAAAATTCATTGCTGACTGTCATTTCATGCAAATAATTTTTCAATTTTATCAAGATTTTTCAAGCAAATAAAAATTTATTTAATGTTCATTGCTGACTATCATTTCATGCAAATAACTATTCAATTTATCAATATTTTTCAGGCACAAAGATTATATTGAAAATTGAAATTAGTATTATTTGATATGGATCATTGGCTGGTCATTTAGGTACACCTGAAACTCACTGTAATGTAACCTTATTGTATGGAGCATCATACTCACTGAGAGAATTTGTGGTTTAGGCCTAAGGCCTTTGAATGAACAGCTGATTGCTCTTTAGAGTATGTGTTGTTTATCTACCTAACAAGAGCAGAATCAGTTAAGGAATGGCAGGCATAGATGTGAAGTTGGTGTGCAGTTAAAATAAAAATAAGCTGATTACAGTGATTTTGAACTTAAAATGAGCTGATTACAATGATTTTGAACTTAAAATAAGCTGATTACAATGATTTTGAACTTAAAATAAGCTGATTACAATGATTTTGAACTTAAAAATAAGCTGATTACAATTATTTTGAACTAAAAATAAGCTGATGACAATGATTTTGAACTAAAAATAAACTGATGACAATGATTTTGAACTAAAAATAAGCTGATTACAACGATTTCGAACAAAAAATAAGCTGATTACAATGATTTTGAACTAAAAATAAGCCTATTACAATGATTTTGAACTAAACCCATTCCACGGCACCTTCAAAGTTCTTGATGCCTGTGAGAACTTGAAAATTCACCTGTGATTATAACCCTCGATGTGTTCACGTCACAGCATTCTGTTAATGAAACGGAAATGCTGTACAGCACTTTGGCTGCGTAATAAATCCTGCAGCACTACGTTCCGTGTACGTAATGGCTGAGTCATTTCTAAGAAAAGGAAGTGAATTTGAAGAAATCGTTTCTTAATGACGGCAGTGGCGTGCTTACCTTATGTAGAGGGTAATTTTGGGATTTCCTGTACTTACGAGTCTTTGCTTTTATAGAACGTTTGTGATCAAGTCCACAAATAACTGGGGAGAAGAAGTAAGAAGGGGAAAAATGTGCATAATTACAATGGTACAGTGAGATTTATACATGAGAATTAGGGGAGTTTATAGGTTTTCCAGGTACGTGTAGAATTGTGAGCATTACTTAGCGACTGTAATTCATATTCAGATTAGAGGAAAACAGGGTAATGGTATGTCTTCCTGTAGAACATTCTAGGAGTCCTTAAATACAAGAAAAACTCAGATGCGCCATCGTCGAAAACGTTCATTTACATATTTATTCATTTTCTTCTTGGTCTGAATTGAGGTTTATGAATATGGAAATTCTTTTTCATTGCAACGAAGAAAGATTAAAAGATTAATGTTTGTGGGTAAATCTGAGGTATAGTGACAAAGAAATCGAGTATATAAGCATTACAGATGTAAAATTTGTAATTTATTTATATCAAAAGAGGCTGACAGAAAGACAAGCAGAATGAATATATTTTTTTATTATCACCATAAGATCAGAAAAAATATGATTTAACGTAAATGACCTGTCATAAATGCCGTAGTACTGTGAAAGGCAGACAGATATGCTTATTAAACAATGTTTGATTATCCAGTATAAAGATGATGGTTTAACTGCAGTGGCATATTTTATATATATATATATATATATATATATATATATATATATATATATATATATATATATATATATATATGAGAGAAAATAAAACTAATTAGATAGAAAAGATTCATTTATGGTGGAATGCCCATTAATTAATAAAGTAATATAGAACTGTAAAATGTTATATTTATCGTGAATGGCATTTTGTAATTTAACATCTCGCATAAAAGACAGACGGAGAGAGAGAGAGAGAGTCATCATGGAATGCGTATGTTTTTAATAACTTAAATAACTATGTACGATGGCGGAATGTTTTATTTTGTTTGAGTGATATGTTGTAGTTCAACATCTGATGCGAAAGAAAAATGGGTTAAAAGTTATTCAATTAAAAACATTTCAACATGTAACACATATATATATACTGTATATATATATATGTATGTATATGTATATATATGAATATAATTGTATATGTATATATATATATATATATATATATATATATATATATATATATATATATATATAAATATATGTATATATACGAATATAATTATATATGTACCGTACATATACATAATAATATATGTATATATACAGACGTACACACATACACATATATATATAAATATTTTTAAATATATGTATACATGCACATATATATATATACATAATATGTATACATACATACAAACATGCACATGAATCTAAGCTACAAACTCAGCAATACTTTCACATTTTACCTCTATCTATCTCCCTTTCATAATATAAATAACGTATATCCATCGGATAGTAATTCCAAAGTTTATCCGAATCGGTTCATCCACTTTAAACTTTGAGCGAACGAACGGTTGGAAAAAAAATAAGCGCAATTTCAGATCACATTTAATACTGAAAACAATATGTGTCAATTACTTTCGTCAATTTTTTTTTTTTTTACGTTCACCGTAACGTGTGGGTTTGGTCGTATTTATGTACAGCGGTATGTGCGTATGTGACAGAGAGAGAGAGAGAGAGAGAGAGAGAGAGAGAGAGAGAGAGAGAGAGAGAGAAAGAGAGAGTGTCAAAAAACAAATAGCTTTGGATCCCCAAGTAAAAGAGGGGGGAGAGAGAGAGAGAATGACAAGAAATAAATAGCTTTGGATCCCCAAGTAAAAGGAGAGAGAGAGAGAGAGAGAGAGAGAGAGAGAGAGAGAGAATGACAAGAAATAAATAGCTTTGGATCCCCAAGTAAAAGAGGGGGAGAGAGAGAGAGAGAGAGAGAGAGAGAGAGAGAGAGAGAATTTGTTTGTCTGCATTGGACGAATGTCTGTGAATTTTTGCAGTTAAAAGTGTTAAGCCGGATGAAATAATAGTAATTTTTTTTTTATTAACGAGACTGAGTGGCAGGAAAAGCTTGACTTTCAAAAATTCTGACACTTTGAAAAGCTATTTTTTTCTCAGATTCATATAACTGTCACAGGTTTTTTTTTTGTAAGGTTATTGTTCAAAAAAACAAGATTTTTATGTATATATTTTTAGATAGATCAGTAGATAGGTATGTATATATATACATATATATATATATATATATATATATATATATATATATATATATATATATATAAAATTTATTTATTTACTTATTTATTTGTAAATACCGAGTGAGAATATATATATATATATATATATATATATATATATATATATATATATATATATATATATATATATATATATATATATACATACTTTTTGTGTACTACATTCATTTGGAAACATAATTCCCACATTTTTCAAGACGAAGCTAAATAATCCCTTTTTTTACTTTTTCCAAGTTTAAGGTGCGATTTAAACAACACTAAATTAATTTTGAATTATTTTCAAGTTAATTTCAAATCGAAGGAAATAATAATAATAATAATAATAATAATAATAATAATAATAATAATAATAACAATAATAACAATAATAATAATAATCATCATCATCATCATCATCATCATCTTCATCGTTTCATCAAACATCGACTCTCATTTCCACGATGCAGATGAAGGAAGATCAGTGAGGATTGGTGGAGGATTCCACCACTTGCAGTTGCAAAATGCAACGACGGATTTAAAAAAAAAAATTAATTTTAAAGGCGAAAGGCCATGTAATAAGAAGCGAGGAGACGGAACCAATCAAGAGAGCTAAGAACATGCCAGTGGTTGGGGGGGGGGGGATGCAAGGAATAGAAATAGATGGAGAAAGTTGACTCGAGCGGCCGACCCTGCTATACAGTTGGACTGAAAAGGTTGAAAGAAGAAGAAGAAGAAGAAGAAGTTAAGTTTACCTTAGTTTTACCAGACCACTGAGCTGATTAACAGCTCTCCTAGGGCTGGCCCGAAGGATTAGACTTATTTTACGTGGCTAAGAACCAATTGGTTACTTAGCAACGGGACCTACAGCTTATTATGGATTCCGAACCACATTATAGCGAGAAATTAATTTCTATCACCAGAAATAAATTCCTCTAACTCTTCATCAGCCGGCCGCGGGAATTGAACTCCGGCCCATCGAATGACAGTCTGAAGCTCAACCGACTCGGCCAACAAAGGGTCTAAGAAGGAGGAGGAGGAGGAGGAGGAGTCCGATCCAAGTCGTATTATTCGACGGAACTTAAGCGAACGTTGGTTGTATAAGTAAAATTCAGTCCGCCATTTCAGTGAACACTTTGGTAGTTCTGCTTGGTTGTTCACTGAACGTGAAATTCGTTTCTTCACTGTTTATTTTATGTTAGTAAAATTAGTTAATTGTATTTTGTAGTTTTTAGAAAATTAAAGGAATTTTAAGAGTGCTGAAATGGATATAACCTCTTTTTATAAAATGCCCAGCTAAAGAAATATTCAGCCAAAAATGGCCAGGTAAAAAGTACCCAGCTAAAACAATTCACAGCTAAAAGAATGTCCAGCTAAAAAAAATGCCCAGCTAAAAGAATACACAACTAAAAAAAAATGCCCAGGTAAAGAATGTCCAGCTAAAATAATTCCTATCTAAAATATCCCCTGCTAAAAAATGCCCACCTGAAAAAATACCAAGCTTAAAAAAATGCCCGAATAAATGCCCAGCGAAAGAAAATGTCCAGCTAAAGAATGCAAAGCTAAAAAACGCCTAGATAAAAAATATGCCCAGCTAAAATTCCAAGCATAGCAAATTTTTCCCATCAGTCAGATTGAGCCCAGCCCCTGTAATACGGACCAGTGCGAAATTGTATTTGTTATATTAGCAAATAATTGAAGTATGATTAGCAGCTGCAAATGAATTAGTGACTCTCATTTAAAATACTAATGGCATTTCATTGCAGCTTTTCAGGTGCAATGTGAAATCTATTTCATTGCAGATATCAAATAATTTCCCTTTTTTTTTTTTTTTTGCTTAATAATAACCACAAAATTAAATCATTTCAATTGTCAGATGGAGCAACACTCTGAAATTTCAAATAAAATTATTTATGGTGAGTTTTCAGTCAGTCTTTTAGAGGAGTGAATATCCGGTCTTGTGGAATTACTTTATATATTCAAAACTTTTTTTTTTTATGAACCAGTTGTGTGTTATGCATAATTTTGCAGTGTATTAGATCTCGCGATTCTTAACATTGTCTTCGTTCCGTACAAGTTAGCAGCATAGAAATATATAAGGAAACTAATAATAATAATAATAATAATAATAATAATAATAATAATAATAGCCTAAAAGTATTTAATATAATAATAATAACAATAGCTTAGACGTATTTAATAATAATAATAATAATAATAATAATAATAATAATAACGATATTATAATAATAGTAATAATAATAATAATAATAATAATAATAATAACAATGGCTTAGAAGTATTTAATTATAATAATAATAATAATAGCTTAGAAGTATTTAAGGAAGAAAAATCCATTAAGTAAAATTTGCATATTCTGTTTGTTATATATTAAATATACGTTTTTACCGACGAAACAACTTACAGAATAAATTGTAAATTCATTGGTAAAACGTGCATATAATACTCGCTGCAGTGACGTAGGTGGCATTTGGGAACTTCCGTTAATCCCATCACGGCCCCTCGTGTTTATCTGTTATCAAATTATTCTCCTCAAAAATAGGTAACTTTGTAAAGGGTCTCATTCCATAGAAGATTAAAATATCAAGACCTACGTCAATACAATTACGAGCCGAGTGCGAAATATTAATAATCATGAAGAGCAGCAATATTACCCTTCCGCCATAATGGATTGTCAGACTCGCGGACATGAAAGGATTCGAAGGATTTTTAAAAAGGATTTGAAGGATTTTTTAAGGATTTAAAGCACCCTTCTTGTAACGCTGGATGTCTCACAATAGCAGTGTTGATGCTCAGTTTAAAGGTCGGATTTGAGTGCTTTTGAAATATTTACTCTCATTATCACACGTCTCTTGAGTGCTAAATATATCTTTTTAAAACTTTGAAGTGTCATGTACGACTGATTTATGAGAATGGTGAATTGAAAAATTAGTTCAAAGGTGACTGGTTGTGTGATATATACTGCACTTCAGTAAAAAGTTGTTAAGTACGTTAAAGATCAGTAAAAAGCTCTTGAATATATTAAAGATGGCAGTGAAGTTTGTTCCGTCATAGATTTGACGTCGATGAAATTTTTGAGTCGAATAGATTACCCTGAAGCCGAGAAATTAGAGCATTCAATTAACCCCGTCCATCATTCTTCTGATGTCAGTGATTTCTTTGGCTTATACTAAGTAAGGCCAGTTGTTTTTAGCTTTCTGTAAAAGAAAACTATTGTGCCGGCTTTGTCTGTCCGTCCTCACTTGATTCTGTTCGCACTTTTTCTGTCCGCACTTTTTTCTATTGGCACTTTTTCAGACCGCACTTTTTCTGTCCGCCCTCAGATCTTAAAAACTAATTACGTTAGAGGGTTGCAGCTTGGTATGTTGATCATCCACCCTCCAATCATCAAACATACCAAACTGCAGCTCTCTAGCCTCAGTAGTTTTTATTTTATTTAAGGTTAAAGTTAGCCATAACCGTGCTTCTGACAACGATAAGGATGGGCCACCACCAGGCCGTGGTTAAAGTTTCATGGACCCCGGTTCATACAACATTATGAGGCCACCGAAAGATAGATCTATTTTCGGTGGCCATGATTATACGCTGTAGCGGCTGTACAGAAAACTCGATTCCGCCGAAGAAACTTGAGGATCTTTTACTTTTTTTTTATTTTGGGTTTGGTCTTAAGACGTCAATTTATAATGCAGCATATGCTCATAACCTCCGTGTGTTGAAATTGCCACCTTCCGAGAAAACTTGAAGGCGCTTCTTTTAGTTATGAAAGAAAATTAACATGAGTCTCATAAATGTTTGGTGATCATTTTGTAAGGGTACTTAACCTCGGTGTAGAAGACAATAATCACGATATCATGGCAAATGAATTGGGTACGTCTGGATGTCAGCAGTGATGTCTCTTCTTCCCCAGCATCTTTTCCCAATTCTGCGTCGGGTCGATGTATCTGACAGCTTTCCTCCATCGGGCTCAGTCAAATACATCGTCCTCTGACAATTGTTAGCAGTGATAAGTATCCTGTAAATACCCCTAATCGTCGTGTACTATAGATTTCTGGATCATTTCAGCTGGGCTAGCTGGACCTACTGCTCATGAAGGCGCAGGGATGCAATTTTATGAAAATGCACACACTGTATTCCTTCTGAGTAAGAGGAGAGTGAAGAACAAACATCTTGGGACTCAAATGACTCGTTTTAGTTTTCTGTAAAAGAAAACTATCGTGCCGGGTTTGTGTGTCCGTCCGCGCTTTTTCTCTCCGCCCTCAGATCTTAAAAACTACTGAGGCTAGGCGGCTGCAAATTGGTATGGTGATCATCCACCCTCCAATCATCAAGCATACCAAATTGCAGCCCTCTAGCCTCTGTAGTTTTTATTTTATTTGAGGTTAAAGTTAGCACAATCGTGCATCTGGCACCGCTATAGGTGCCAACAACACATTCCACCACCGGACCGTGGCTGACAGTTTCATGGGCCGCAGCTGAGAGTTTATTTGGCCGTGGCTGAGAGTTTCATACATAATTATACGCTGTACAGAAAACTCGTTTGCGCCGAAGAAACTCCGGCCTCTTTTTTTTTTTTTTTTTTTTTATTATTATTATTATTAAGCTGAAAGGGCTTTTCAGAATAATGTAACATTCGTGTCGGTATATTTTATCAGTAGATGAATAAAAGTTCTTCACCCTGATGATTGAACAGGGGGCTCACATGAAGTACAGTAATCATTTTCCAGAATGACGTAATGGCCTCCGTAAATATAAAACTAAAGCGTTCTTTGAAAGCGTGGTCTGTTCTGAGTGATGGGATGTGCATGCTAAAATTCAATAGTTAGATCATGTAGGAATCTAGTAGCATTCACGTACCCTTGCGAGTATAAATTGAAGCGTAATTGTAACAATGCAAAGAAGATTTGTTAGTAATGAGGATTTATGGGCAAAAATTAGGCATTTTTCATTCCTTGTGAAATGCCAAGGTAATAAAGACTTCGATTAAGGAAGTAGGGATTTGCATGTTTCGGTACGATATGTCTTCAGTGTAATGGGTGTTCGAGGGCCTGACTACAGCACTCGCAATCATTCTAAATAAAAGACAAGAGAAGTCGACAAGCGCAAGCAATGGAAAACATAAGGAGATTCGGCATAAAGTAAGGAGAAAGATACGAGTTTGACAAGTTTATTAAGGACACAAGGATCCCCTCACCTAACAATTCGAATTGCGTGACGTCAAACGGATGATTTAGGAAACAGGTGTTTGAGAAGATGCAACTGGTCCGGAAGACACGTGTGTGTGTGTGAGACACTTTGTAAGTCCCGTGGTGTTTTGCTTATTAACACCGCATCACCCCGTAGGGCCGTAGGGCCTTCAGTGCACCTCGTACGGTACACTGTAGGCATTACTTAAGGATTTTGCAGGGTCCCTTCGGTCCCTGGCTGCAACGCCTTTCATGTCTTTTACTAACCCTCCGTTCATATTCTCTTTCTTCCATCTTACTCTCTACCGTCTCCTGACAATTGATTAGTATATTTTTAACAATATACCAAGATTTAAATAATAATAATATAATAATAATAATAATAATAATAATAATAATAATATTATTATTATTATTATTATTATTATTATTATTATTATTATTATTATTATTATTATTATTATATACCTTGAACAGCGTATCAGGGTTATACATAAAAATCACCAAACTCGTGTCTCGATTCCCGTTTTCTATAGATATAAAAATACCTGAGAAAAACCATATATCGCCCGTGTTTCCCATTTTCTATGAGTATAAGAACACCTGGGAAAATGGGAAAAAAAAACTTATATTGTCTCGGTTTCCCATTTTCCATGAAAATATAGGAACAACTGGGGTAGAAAAAAAAAAATCTTTTCGCTCGTTCTATCACAATCTACGTGGAGGAGGGGCTATTAGCACTCGAGTCAAGTCCCCCCTGCATTTAATAGAGCAGAGTAGAGAAAATGGGAATTGCAACCCTGCTTGATTGCATCATCATCCTTCAGATAGATCGCTGGAAAGCACATCAGGGTTATGTTTTATGAGTTTGTAGTGTATATAAAATTTGTGTATTGTATATACATATACATATGTGTGTGTGTTTGTGTATTTTTAAATAGCTGTCTTGACCCTTAATCTTTACAACGACCGCGCGCATGTTTTCTTATACACTGTGGAATTCAGATACGTTTTACCTAAAGAGTTCATTGTGGTTTGAAAATACTTACATTTCTTGTAAAAAAAACACCTGTAGATTATTTACCTATCTATATATTATGTCTATCTCTCTCTCTCTCTCTCTCTCTCTCTCTCTCTCTCTCTCTCTCTCTCTCTCTCTCTCTCTCTCTCTCTCTCTCTCTCTCTCTATATATATATATATATATATATATATATATATATATATATATATATATATATATATATATATATATATATATATATATATATATACATATATACAGTATATTGCAAAGGCCGGACAGAACAAAGTAAATTAACACAAAGTATTGTGTAATGTTATTGTCTGCGCATGCGCAAGTAATTAAGGAAGAAACTCAAAGTAATATGAAAGAAAAATAGAATTAGAATATATAGTAGCATCATCTGGAATTTTTATCACTCAACCAAGGAACTATGTATATGGGTTCTTCATGCAGATTTAAAAAAAAAAAAAAAAAAGAGAGAGAGAATCAATTCATGTCATCTCATTAATAATATCTAGAAAGACAGACACATAGACAAAAAGTGAGACTCTTATGTAGCCTTGGAAAAATAAAAAACAAAAATAAAAAAATATTCACTTGAATGTCATCAGAATACAATGTGGAAGAGCAGCTGCTTATGTAACAATGTACCAACCATTTACTCCCAAGTGGTCATTATGATGCAATGAAATGACTTTCACAAATTCCTTTTGTTCCGCGCAAGTCAGTCAGTGATGATAAGAGCTGCATTTTAAAGGGGTATTTCTAAACACATTTATATCTTTTGTTTTTCTCGAAAGAGTAACATGAAACTTTTTTTTTCCTAAGTACAAGATATACAGTCTACTAATGAAAATTCCTAGTCACATATAATCAAAATACCAAGAAATGAATTTGTTTGTCCATAAATTTTTCTGGAAATATGTCTAGATGTGACCAGGCTGAAAATAAAATACGGAATGAAAATTCCAGAAGTAGAATAATTTTCTTTGTTATAAGCTCATTTTTCGTTTTTTTTTTTTTTTTTTTTTTTTTTGATAAAGGGAAATATTAGCAAAAAAGTAGAGAAATGAAATGAACATTAAATGATAAATGCAAAATAATATATACTTTTCAGTAATAATGGTGAATTTGTTTTACAATTTTCATTAATAATTGCTAAGTATTATCACGTTTCAGTAGTAATCATAAAGTATCACACTTTTACTTTTGAATATGCCGATATATATATAGGAACAATTTACAAATGGGATCATAAGTTGATAAAATCACAATTGTGCCCAGTTATAATCAGCCACGTCGACGTTACAGTAATAACATTATCGAAGAGAGAGAGAGAAAGAAGAAAAGAAATACGAATATTTTTAAATCAATTTAATATGTCAGGTCCCTAATGTGTGTGCGTGTGTGTGTGTGTGTGTTTGAGAGAGAGAGAAATACTAATATTTTTAAATCAATTTAATATGTCAGGTCCCTAATGTGTGTGTGTGTTTGTGAGAGAGAAAGAGAGAGAGAGAGAGAGAAAGAGAGAAAGAAAGACTAATCTTTTTAAATCAATTTAATATATGTCAGGTTCCTAATGTGTGTGTGTGTTTATGAGAGAGAGAGAGAGAGAGAGAGAGAGAGAGAGAAATACTAATCTTTTTAAACCAATTTAATATATGTCAGGTTCCTAATGTGTGTGTGTGTCAGAGAGAGAGAGAGAGAGAGAGAGAGAGAGAGAGAGAGAGAGAGAGCGCAAAAATATTACATTCCCATTATTCGACATCGACACATCCCCCGCCATTTCCATGCGGCGGCGCAAGTGAAGTGTTGTAAAAGGAATTACGCCGAGTTTGTACATCGCTGCCACCCATTACCGACTCTGCTGATGGAGTCGAAATTAAAAATTATTATTCCAATCGGTCTCAGGATTTTTGTCGCAGAGCGTAAAACGCAGAGTCGGTTCATGCTCTCCGGTGCGTAAAACGATGATTGTCTTTTTCACGGTATCGTCATACGTCGGTGACCCTCGGTGGTGTGACGCCAGTTGCTTTGTGAGCGGTAGCCAGCGATTTGCTATGAGGTTTGCTTAGGAGGAATGTGGTGCAGCTTAGTAACCCGTATCCAAAATGTTATCGTTATCGAAACAACATAATGAAACCCAGATATCGACTTCTCGTTTTTGGATATGTCACGTGATTAAAATTAATGCGTAATGTTTTCACTAGTTTAAAGAAAAAAAAAAGTCATCATTGAGAAGTCTGTCTGAGTTTTCTGTTAAGGACAAACAGGTCAGTGTAATGTGTATATTTATGTATATGGATATGTGTATATATATGTATATATAGATATATATGTTATATGTAATTGTAATAGCCACAATGCCCTCTTAACTTCTCGAATTCTTCGCGCTTTTTTGGATATGCATGTCACCAGTAGATTCTACATATATATTATATATAAAATATTAATGTAAAAAGCTTCACACTTGCCTTGAACCGTAATCAGTGATATGAATAAAAATATTAGTGTACCTTTAATTACGATTGCAAATAATTCGATTTTTTCAAAAAATCGAAATGGCTCCAAAGACCAGTCTATGACCCCCATAAATGACCTTAATTCTTGCAACGCCACCTCGAAGAACCCAAGCAATTAAGACATAGTAATAGATTTTAGTGAATATTTCGACTCCTAGCAAAAAACATGAACGCTGAAAGTAATTTTCATAAATCAGTGGAAGACGATAACAATATAACTTTTCCAGCACCTCAGACCCTTGTTCTTTGTCGCTGCCAAAGTGATTATTGAGGCTCAGGTAATCACACGACCAGAGGAAAAGAATTCGGCGCTTAGCATAGGTGTTACCGAGAAGACTTACTGGTTCATGAGGATTTATGGACGGAAATTATGGTTGGGGAGGAACAAATGCTCAGAAATGGAAGTGATTTTTTATTTCTTTCTTTTCCTACGGGCTGTTTCTTATTTTTCATACACGCGGCACCATTGTGAGTCATCATAACGATGACTACAATTCGGGATTAATTTATAGGAACCCGGGTTTATCGATCTTCCATAACATATTTCACAGTTCCCTAGGCATCCGTGACTTGGTACAATTGTACAACTGGTGTACAAGAACAAATTACGCAGCACTGTGTTATTAATGTTATTAACGACAGAACGAATGCTGGCTGCTGAGAGTTGTGCTTGAACAAATGGGAAGAACTTGGCGCTTGATCGAGGACCAGGTTAGACCCGGTCAATTCTTCCAGAGGGTTTACGAGTCTCTAAGCGGGTATACAGGTGGTTCCGGACATGCAACTGGTAGGGGGGTTGATACTGAAACGAGTTACTGTATTTTGTAAAGGGATGAAAATCCAGTGTCTCGTTATATTCTGAACTTTGTTCATTGTTTGGGAAAAGTTCTGTGTTTGAATTATCTCAGTGTTATCACTGAAAGGAAAGTGTGTGTTTCATAATTGACCTTCTTTGTTGAAAAAAATCACAATTCTTGTGTTGAAAATATTGTTCAAATGGTAAAGAAAGTTTATATTGGTTTTGAGTGTTTTGTGTTACAGAGAGAGAGAGAGAGAGAGAGAGAGAGAGAGAGAGAGAGAGAGAGAGAGAGAGAGAGAGAGACACAGTGATAGGCTTTATATTTACTTTAGCCTTTTAGTAAATAGCTAGATATTTTGTTCATGTGTAATTTAATGGATCTCATACTTGAGATGAGAGAGAAAGAGAGAGAGAGAGAGAGTGAGTGAGAGGGGACATAATGAAAGACTTTATATTTTAGCCTTTTAGTTAATAGCTAGATATTTTGTTCATATGTAATTTAATGGCTCTCCTACCTGAGATGAGAGAGAGAGAGAGAGAGAGAAGAAAGGCAGACATACATAACGATAGAGATTATGTTTATTTTAGCCTTTTAGTAAATAGCTAAATATTTTGTTCATATATAATTTAATGGATCTCATACATGAGATGAACGTAATTAGACAAAAGCAACGATTTAATTAAACAAGAACCATTACACAAGACAGAAACATGGAAGCAATTAAAAATAAATTGTGTAAATTACAGTATTTGACAGAAACATGGAAGCAATTAAAAATAAATTGTGTAAATTACAGTATTTCTAATATCCTTCTTTATAAGATACTCAAAAATTAACATTCATAGAAAATACTGGCCTCTGGTTTCGACTCAGTGCTTACATCATGTGAACCTACTAGTGTAAGTATGTGCGTTGTCTTTGGCGCACATGAATTTCCACACGTGAAAGTTAATAACACATTCAGTTGATACCATAATCTTTTTCATGTTAGTAACATTATGAACAACGTTACTGCAAGAAAACACGCTTGTTAGTTTTCTGTCAAAGAAAACTATTGTGCCGGCTTTGTCTGTCCGTCCGCACTTTTTTCTGTCCGCACTTTTCCTGTCCGCCCTCAGATCTTAAAAACTACTGAGGCTGGAGGGCTGCAAATTGGTCTGTTGATCATCAACCCTCCAGTCATCAACCATACCAAACTTCAGCCCTCTAGCCTCAGTAGTTTTTATTTTATTTAAGGTTAAATTTGGCCATAATCGTTCGTCCGGCAGCGATATAGGACAGGCCACCATCGGGTCATTGCTGAAAGTTTCATGGGCCGCGGCTCATACAGCATTATACGGAGACCACCGAAAGATAAATCTGCTTTCGGTGGCCTTGAGCATACGCTGTGGCGACTGTACAGAAAACTCGATTGGGCCGAAGGAACTTCGGCGCATTTTTTACTTGTTTGATGTAGTCCGCGGCTCTTAGAATCGAATTTCGCGTGATGTGATAAACAGTAAGGAAATCGGTCATTCATCCCCGAAGGAACTCTTAAAAAGTCATTAACACGAGAGCAATAAACAATTACCTAAGTAAACAATTGTTCTCGGGGCCATTGCGTGATTGAGCATAGGTATTCAGCCCGCTTTCAAAATCGTAACGTGTGGGCAACAAGAAGCCACTTGGTTTGGTAATGTAATTTCTCCGAAGCATAAGTGTCGTTACAGAAGGTTCTTTGCAGCGTCCCTTCCTAAGGCCAATAGCTGCAACCCCTTTCATTCCTTTTACTGTACCTCCTTCCAAATTCTCATTCTTCTATCCTAACTTTCCTCAACCGACTCCTACCAGTTGTTTCAGGAGTGCAACTGCGAGGTTTCCCCTTATTATGCCTTGAAAACCTCCTTACTCTCCGTTTGCCTTTCAGAGCTGAATGACTTCGTAGGTCCCAGCGCTTGGCCTTTGGCCTTAAATCTATATTGCATAAAGTCCTTTGGGCTTCTCATTTAATGGCAGTTATATTTCGAGTAGACAAATACGTCTACAGTACATATTGTAAGGTATGTTGCGTGTCATATTCCCGGGAAGGCTAAGTTGTCGACTCATTATAAAATGAAAAAAATTATGATTTAAGACTTTAAGTAACATCTATAATTATTTTTCATTACATTCTTCAAGTAACTTGCAAAGATTGCAGTGAAGTTATTATAAGATTAAGTCTGAATTAATTTATTACAATATTTAAGTACCTTGCAAAGGCTGAAAATAAGTTACGAAAAGGTTAAGTCTAACTGAATGAATTTGTTGCATTATTTAAGTAACTTGCAAAGGCTGCAAGGAAGTTTTTATAAGGTTAAATCTAGTGAATTATTTCTCTCTTCTACTCATTATGGTTAAATTATATATTTTGTGGTACTTCTGTGATTTTTTTATTGAATAAATCGAGCCTTAGGGCTAAATTGGTCAGGTACAGACACGGTCTTAATCCAGCCCTTTAGAAAACAGTACATACATTCTCACCTGTCTTATTATTATTATTATTATTATTATTATTATTATTATTATTATTATTATTATTATTATTATTATTATTATCAAACAGCACATACACTCTTATCTGTATAATGTATTATTATTATTATTATTATTATTATTATTATTATTATTATTATTATTATTATTATTATTATTATTATTCAGTAGATGAAACCTGTTCATATGGAACAAGCACGCAGGGGCCATTGACTTGAAATTCAAACTTCCAAAGAATATGATATGATCAACGCGAAAGCAATATAATCCCTATTCAGGTACTATAAAAAAATATAAATAAATACAAAATATCTGCAAAATGTAGTAAGCTGATAATTCGTTGCTTTTAGAATTGTAGAATCGACAATCCCCTTAAAGTGTAGACGAAGCTCTCTGTCAGGAATTTAAATAAATAAACGACTGAAGGTTGATTTTGATATTCTTAATGGTAGCGAACAAAAGGTATTTGCACACAGCATGATCAGGAACGGGTAGAAGTGGCGTTATATTTCTGTCTCTCAACATTTCATTCAACATTTTGCAATTATATCAGTGAAGAGACTGAATGGAAGCTGGGCATTTTGCATTTTTAATCGTAGATCATTGTAGTGACTTCTAACCATTCTTATGCTATTTTTAAAAGTTCTCGGTGTATGAATCTATGTTTTCAATAGATGTGGTATCTTGTAATATAATAAATTTTTGTTCACGTTAAATGAATCTATACTTTCAATAGAAAGTTGCCTGAAATAATTGCTTGCAATGCCAACGAGAAATTAACATCAGCAAAGCATCTGATAGCCACGAGGGAAGGGGAACAAAAAACAAAAGCAATAAAAGCTGGAGAACTAACGACAAATTATCACCAACAAAGCTTCTGGTAGGCACAAGGGAAGGGAGAACAAAAAAGCAAAAAACAAAATCAATAAAAGAAAAGTAATTAAAGCTGAAGAACTAACGAGAAATTATCACCAGCAAAACATCTGATGTCCACAAGGGAATGGGGAACAAAAAACAAAAGCAATAAAATAAAAGTAACAAAAGCTGAAGAACTAACGAGAAATTATCACCAGCAAAACATCTGATGTCCACAAGAGAAGGGGAAACAAAAAACAAAAGCAATAAAATACTGTAAAAACAAAAGCGAGAAAGGAAAAGTAATAAAAGCTGAAGAACTAGCGAGAAATTATCACCGGCAAAGCATCTGATAGCCAGAAAAGGAAGGGGAACAAAAACAAAAAAAAAGCAGTAAAAGAAAAGTAATAAAAGATGAAGAACTAACAAAGTGAAAATTGTCAAACAAAGCAGTCGACGCGAAACAAAGGGGTGAATTTATTAAAATCGCCTTGTTTCTCCTTCCTTTTGTTTTGCTTTTGTTTACAGAACCTGGATGGTCAAATATATGAGGTAAATTCTGGGTTTAGTGTTTGACAAAATGTGACGGTGTCTGATAAAAAAAATATCTATTATTATTATTATTATTATTATTATTATTATTATTATTATTATTATTATTATTATTATTATTATTGTACATAAACTCAACTGGATCCAGACAGCCATTCTTTTTAATAATAATAATAATAATAATAATAATAATAATAATAATAATAATAATAATAATTTTTTTATCAAGAACTTATAATTTATCAGTTACTTAATCTAGAGATTGATAAACTTCAACATAAATTCAACGGCACCCAGACGGCCATTCTTTTTAATAATAATAATAATAATAATAATAATAATAATAATAATAATAATAATAATAATCATAATAATAATGGTGAGGGAATCCATATTGGTGTAAGTGTAAATATGTATTAGAAATAGATATACAATCGTTTGTATGTATATTTCTGATATTTACATTTACACCACTGTGCATCTCTTCACCATTATTATTATTATTATTATTATTATTATTATTATTATTATGTATGGGAGAAAATAACTTATCTTTCCTGATTTCTTTTATTTATTTATTTATTTATTTATTTATTTATTTATTTATATTATTATTATTATTATTATTATTATTATTATTATTATATATGGGAAAAAGTAAAATTTTTTCTCATTTCTTTTATTATTATTATTATTATTATTATTATTATTATTATTATTATATTATTATTATTATATAACAGAAACTAATCTTTCTTTTTCTATTTTATTATTATTATTTTTATTATTATGATATAACAAAGAAATTAACCTATCTTTTTCTATTTTATTATTATTATTATTTTTATTATCATTATTATTATTATTATTATTATTATTATTATTATTATTATTATTATTATTATTATTATTATTATTATTATTATTATAAGATGAGAGAAGCTAACCTACCCTTTCTCATTTCTTTTATTCGTCGTACTCTTCAGAAAAAGCCGCTGGTCTATAATTACCCCGCGTTATTTACCACCAGCAGGGATTAGCAATGCTGCTCTCTCGTTGGCCCTAGCTTCCGTTATTCATTTCAACCTTTAGGGGACCTTTCGTGAAGTAAAATTCTTTCTTTTGTCACGTTCTTTGATGCCAGGTTTCGGTTTCATTCTAAAGTGAAAATTCATCTCTGATTCTTTGATGAGGTAACCAGTCAGTCTCCTGATTTGCCAGCGGTTTCATTATTTTTAGGTTTGAAGAGAGTACAATTTTTTTCATTCTAAGGCGAAAATTCATTCTTAGTTTTTTGATGAGGCGACCAAGCCAGTCTCCAGACTTGCCTGAAGTGTCTAGATTTGTTTAGGATTTAGAGAAAATAATTTTTTTTAATATTTACACATTAGAAATTTTCATATGGACTTACCAGTGGGTATCAGTGTTGTTTATTTTTTGCCACAGTTTTTTTTTCTTATCCGCTAACTAATATGTTTTTTAGTTTATATTTTCACATAAGTTTTCATATGGATTTCCCAGTGAGCATCAATGTAGTTCGTTGTTTTTCCTCTTTATTTTTTCGTAACCCCTCCCGCTGTTTCCCGTAGCACGGGGTAGGTCTACAGAAAAACCACCCGTTTCATACACTTACACAGAAGGACCATCACAGGGCGTCTAACACTCCTTCTTTCATTGCATCAATCACATTTTGCACACACACACACACACACACACACGCGCGCTCGCTTACTTCAGGATTATCAAGAAACTCCACCTCCGGCACCCCTACCTACGAGTTAGCCATCAGACATGAAAAAAGTTCGAAAACGTGTAATTTGCAAAGAGATTAAAAAGTAATACTGGAATTTTGACGACCTTTTCCGAGCCACAAGAAAAAGAATCAAAACAAATGCCAAACGCCCAGGTAATTGATGGCCATGTCAGCTTACTTCATTCAAGCAAAGCTTGAAGGCAGCGAATGGTTTTGAAATGGTGGAACGTCCCATTAGTGCAATACTTAGATTCACTTCTGAATCAGGAATGATTCTTCAGAAGTCATTTGATATTGACTGACATACTAGGCTTTCATAAAAGAAGGTCAGTGTAGTATTCATTCTCACCTCTGAACCAGGGATGATTCTCTAGGTGTAGGTCTTATAAGGAGTACGTTTGTCGGTTTCATAATGTCGTGTTTATACAGTTGTATCGTCTACGTCCTCGGGTGCTTTCGGAATATTAATCGCCCTTTCTTGCAAGCATTTCCACCTTGCATATATCTTCCCAGCTCTAAATAGCCTTCTCCTCTCTTCTCCATTATTTAACTCGTCCCAAACCACCTCCAAACCTTCATATTAATCTGTAGGCCTATGCTGTGTTAACATTTCCAACAAATTTGCCTTGTATATATATATTCCTCACCTATTTGAAAACTACAACTCCAGATAATTCCACATAAAGCGAAGCATATAATCGATCCTGTCTGCCTCCTATTTTCCTGTACTTCCTTCTCTTATCTGATTTCTCCATGTCGTACTTCCTTCTCTTATCTGATTTCTCCATGTCCCAAAAGGTGTGCTTTGAAATACCCTAAATACCCTTGAGAGTGAACGGCTTCTGGCCATCCACTATCCATGCTAATGTTTATCAATCCGTCATCTTTAGGCCTATGCTGTGTGAACATTTCCAAAAAATTTGTCTTGTATATTTATATTCCTCACCTATTCGAAAACTATAACTCAAGGGTATTTCAAAGCACACCTTTTGGGGCATGGATGGATGGATTACATGTTTCGCTTTATATGGCACCATCTGGAGTTATAGTTTTCAAATAGCTGAGGAATTTGTTGGAAATGTTCACATGTCATAGGCCTAAAGATGATGGACTGATAAATACTAGCATGCACTTTCATGAACTTACTGAATCCCAAAGGGAATGGGGTCTAGAGAGTCACCCTAACCTGGAAACTAACCAGTTGGTAAAACTTAAATCTCCTTCTAACTCTGTCTTTACTTGGACTACCTAATTATGGCGTGTGCTTGCTAATTTAAATTTACATTTAATTGCCACTTACAATATGGATATATCACATGCAAAAGTCGTTTGATATTGGCATCCATACTAGCGTACGAGAAGGCTTTTATTAAGGTTCTGGTTATTCAGTGACCATAGAAAACATAAAAGTAACTTTATATGTACGTAGTTGCTAAAGGAATGATGTACACCTTTTTTGTGAAAATTGTACTGGAATTCAGGTAGTGTACCTAATGTCAATATGACTAAAACTGTAATGAATATATAAAAACCGACTAATTGTGGAGGTCACTTTCAATTAATAAGACCTAGCATAACCTTTTCACAGAGCAACCAACGTTTTGAAGCAAGATTATTTTTTCAACATGAATATTTCTGCTCGGAGAAAAGCTCTTCGAATGTGCCTTGATGAAATTACATTATATTACCTCTCTGTGTCCAACACCGTAGCAGTTTCATGGAGGGGAAAGTACGGCTGAGGCTGAGAAAGATTAAAAAAAAAAAAAAAAAAAAAAAAAATTGCAATCCAGCAAAGTCGACCTGACGGCCGTTTCCGGCCATTAAGTTAATGTCTTCTTTGCGGTGCTACGGAGCGGAGAGAGCTTTTGAGCTGTGCTATTTCTCTCTCCCAAAGGTATAACAGATCGTTACTCCAAGTTCCGTCTCTCCATTTTTCCCGTAGAAGCGTTTTTACACATTTAAATATCTCTCTCTAAAACTAGTTAAAATTATTTTCTAACGTTGGGGGATCTTTCAGGATGCTATTATTGACGCTGGGCAGCAGCTGATGGTTTTTATTTTAATGACCGATAATTTTAGGAAGTGTATTCGAGTACTGGCTCGCTTTCAGTGTACTTTGATGATACCTGGTGTGGAAGCCATTCCACACGTATGGCCTCTCATCAGAATATATATATGTGTGTGTGTGTAGATATATATAGATATATATTATATATGTATATATGTACATATATGTATATTTAGATATCAAATATAAGGAGCCCGTAAAAACGCCAAAATGTGGAAAATAAAGGCTATATTTCAGAGACCAAACAAACTGTCTGTCTCCTCAGCCTGAGGAGAGAGACAGTTTGGTCTCTGAAATATAGCCTTTACTGTCCACATTTTGCCATTTTTATGGCTCCTTATATTAACAGAAAATGTTTCAGTCATATATAGATACATATTGTATATGTATATATATATTCTTCCAAATGTGCTTGTCTACGAAGTTAGTTGGAGCAATTTATCGCCAAAATAAACAACTGCAAAATTTGCATCCAATAGCACTTTCCAGCATCTTTTGATTCGTGGTAGATAACTTCAGGGTCATCCTGAAATTGATGGCAAAACGTATAAAAATCGTTGAAAATACAGTAAAATGAATTATCTCCCTAAAACATAACTGAAGAGATAAAAAAAATAGAAAGAAATATCTCAGTATATATATACTGCATATATTTATGTGTGTGTGCGTGTGTGTGTGTGTATATATATATATATATATATATATATATATATATATATATATATATATATATATATATATATATATATATATATATATATATATGTGTGTGTGTGTGTGTGTGTGTGTGTGTGTGTGTATTACCTGATTCGTTCCCTCTCCAATCCAGTTCCTATTCGAACCAAATTTGTTAAGAATGTACTTTCGTCTGGACATTTCCCAAATTTCTTAGACGATTTTATCTCTCTTTCACTTTGGAAATCATATCCATACTCATAATTCATATTCATATTCATAGTTCATGTTCGTATTTGAAAAATCTCCGACAAACGTAGGCGCCTTTGTCTATCTCTTTCAGCTTGGAATTCATATCAAAATTCATATTCATATCCCTAGTCACATTCATATTCATATTCATATTCATATTTGAGCAATCTCCAACAGACGTAGGCGACTTTGTCTATCTCTTTCAGCTTGGAATTCATATCCTTACTCATATTCATAGCCCTAGTCATATTCATATTAATATTCGAACAATCTCCAACAGACGAATCGAAGTAAGTGATATTTTATGCACCTGTAATGGAGTCTCATTTGATCAAACTTCCTTTGCCAGGGAGAAAAAATCGTTTGAACTAATAATATTCAGTCTTGAGAGAGGCTGATCCGTCGACTTTAACACTTTGTAGTCTTATTTCTGTGGCGAAGCCGTGAAATGTTCATGTCTGCTGGACTGGTTGCGTTAATTTTATATCCGTGAAAGGAGATAGTGTATTGAAAATGTTGGGATGTGATGGCTATGCTACGCAGTATAAAGCATATATATATATATATATATATATATATATATATATATATATATATATATATATATATATATATATATATATATATATATTCCAACGCTCACTGATGGCTCAGATTGCTCCACTGCATAAATCCGGTAGCCTGTCAACCTAACGGTGCGAAAAAACCCGAGAGGTTCAGTAGGAGAATAGGTACTACCCCTCAGGCTGGGGAGGAAAACAGTGGGCCTAGCGACAAACTGGCAACGTGTCATAGGCATTGGGACCTGTCCCCCATTGGCTATTGGCCTAAGAAACAGGAGATCAGCGCCTGCCCTATGAGCCTACAGAGGCCCAGGAGGACCTTAATTTTAAACTAATATATATATATATATATATATATATATATATATATATATATATATATATATATATATATATATATATATATATATATATGTGTGTGTAACCTGAGTTCGACAGGCATATATGTACAGCGTAGTCGGTATCAACTTAAACACCTTTCTTGTTAGCTAGGTGGTCGAAGTCACTGTCGTTGTTCCTAAAGAGGACATCGGTTCGAATCCTTCCGCGGACGAATCACCTTTCAATTATAATTTCGTTAGGGGATAGTTTATTCCTGAGGTCTAGTGAACTTGACATTAAATGATATTTGTGGCATGATATTTGTGAAAATGTAAATAAGTCACTCGTGTGTAAGTGGCAGATATATCTAAATATCTACCTATATATCTAACCATATAATGTAAGTATATATATATATATATATATATATATATATATATATATATATATATATATATATATATATATATATATATATATATGACATAGGGCTATCTACCTCAATCCTTAAATACAATCATGTGATATAAACAAGTCATGAAAATACTCTTGCTAAGTTTTATTACAGCAGCAAATCTCTCACCAATGCTGTTATTATTATATTGAAGCAAAAACATTTTATATGATTGACCTGTCTAACACACTGCGTATGCTGGCTAGTGTCTAAATGTTCAGATTTATCCGTCCTTATTGGAGATGGCACGTTCACGAAGCCTCCTCTCTGCGTGCAGAAAACTGTTCTTGAGCAGTTCTCGAGGGAGCTTCTCGCATGACAAACTTTGCCTGCTCGATAGGATATGCTTGCTGCTTTGCCCCGTTGCTTGAAATATGCCATTGTCGTGTGCAAGAGGATGGTACTATTCCCTTCCCCGTTCCTCACCCCCCCCCCCCACCCCACCCCTCTAGGGCTCATGAGGTTACATAAGTCTTCGGGAACCGCCCCTTTTTCCGCTACTAGGATACGTGATGTCGATTTCCAGTGAAGTGGGGAAAGTTTTACAGGATTTTCCCCATTATTGGTGAATAAACACGCACGCACTCACGCGCATACACACACATTTATCTCTCTCTCTCTCTCTCTCTCTCTCTCTCTCTCTCTCTCTCTCTCTCTCTCTCTCTCTCTCTCTCTCTCCATATATATATATGTGTGTGTATGTGTGTCTGCACTTATATATGTATGTATGTATATTATATATATATATATATATATATATATATATATATATACTAAACGCAACATCGAAAAGGTTATAAAGGTTATAAATGCTTATTACTCTTTTGTCGTTTATCTCTAAAATTTTTATTCTTGACAGAAGCAAAAATGAATCTCTATAAAAGAAAAAATTCGATTCTCATGGTGAATTCAAAAAACCTACACAGTTTCAAAAGTAACTAAAAATACAAGGCAGGTGCGATGTGTTCTGCTTTACTGAAACGCTTGTAACTACTAACTATCTGAAAACAACAGGTAAAAGCGAAGCGAGAATATCTTTCAAACTGGGTTAACACTTCATAAATAATTCCACAACGTTTTTAAAGGGTCATCAGATTGGTGTTCTAGTTCAGAAATAAATACGGGACTCATACCCGTCTCAATTACTGTGTGCAGAAAATATCAGGTGTTCCCTAGACGCCGCCAGGTGAGATATTATCACCGGCCAAGGTGATGGCAACACCGACTCACCTGTTCTAAGAGCACACCTTTAATCTTTTAATTTTTGATTCCTCTAATCGCATTGTGATAGATCTGGGTTTCTGGCTCACAAAATGCTGCCTTTTCTTCTGCTCTCTCTCTCTCTCTCTCTCTCTCTCTCTCTCTCTCTCTCTCTCTCTCTCTCTCTCTCTCTCCTCTCTCTCTCTCTCACTCTCTCTCTCCCGTTATACACAAACACTCATATATGTATATATGTGTGCCTGTATATTTTGGCATGTTATTAGATACAATTACCTACTCATTTTTATTATGTCCCACTCATTACCGCAGACCTTGAGTCCAGATAAAACGTAAATGGAAAAGCATTTCCCCCCCTGACCTCAGTTTTAATGGTGTGCGTGGGTTCGAATTCCACCACAAAAGGGAGGAGATTCTTCATTTATTTCTCCTCGGGATCCAAGGTTTGCAGTGATGAACGTATCCTGAAAAAAAAGAAGAAATTTGAGAAGCCGAGGGGGGCACCGTGGTTATCAAAAGTACACATATATCTGGTGAAAGTGACCAGTCTCTCTCTCTCTCTCTCTCTCTCTCCTCTCTCTCTCTCTCTCTCTCTCTCTCTCTCTCTCGTTATATATATATATATATATATATATATATATATATATATATAATATATATATATATATATATATATATATATTTGAAAAATTAAAAAAAAAGCGAAGTTAAAATATCACTGGAGGTCAGCCGACAAAACCCAGCACCCACAATGCAACACAGCACCCACAGTTAACACAGCCCCCACAATGCTCAGCCAATTCCTCTGCTAGAGTCCATACACACATTACATCATCAATTAATTAATGTGTTGTGACGCCGGGGAAAACACACCCACCATTTTCACTCGAGGTTTATCCGCAAGGGTGATGAGTAAAGTTTGACGTTAAATGAAATTATTATTCTTCGTAGGAGAAAAGATTGACTGAAAATGGTGATGCAGATCTACCGTGAGATGGATAATGGTGGTGAATCCCTTGTAACTAAATCTAGACAAGAGGACTTTATCAGAATGTCTCCATTCTGCGAAGGGTACACAAAGTCCCTTAAAATTCTGCCTTGGGATTGTAGGCCTAGCTCTAATTACGTGAAAAAAGGCCACACACAGGACTATGCCATAATAAAGCTCGTCGATAATAAGCCAATAATTAGCACTAGGTGCTGTGTGTATTGTGGGTGCTGTGTTGCACTGTGGGTGCTGTGTTGCGCTATGGATGCTTGATGTGTTGTAGTATGGTTACTGTTACATTGTGGGTGTTGTGTTGCATTGTGGGTGCTGTGTTGCACTATGGATGCTGTGTTCCATTGTGGGTGCTTGCAGTGTTGTATTATGGGTACTGTGTTGCACTGTGGGTGCTTGCTGTGTTGTAGCATGGGTACTGTGTTGCATTGTGCGTGCTGTGTTGCACTATGGATGCTGTGTTGCATTGTGGGTGCTTGCTATATGGATGCTGTGTTGCATTGTGGGATTGTGGGTGCTTGCTATATGGATGCTGTGTTGCATTGTGGGTGCTTGCTGTGTTGTATCATGGGTACTGTGTTGCATTATGGGTGCTGTGTTGCACTATGGATGCTATGTTGTATTGTGGGTCCTTGCTGTGTTGTATTATGGGTACCGTGTTGCATTGTGGGTGCTTGCTGTGTTGTAGCATGGGTACTGTGTTGCATTGTGGGTGCTGTGTTGCACTATGGATGCTGTGTTGCATTGTGGGTGCTTGCTATATGGATGCTGTGTTGCATTGTGGGTGCTTGCTGTGTTGTATCATGGGTACTGTGTTGCATTATGTGTGCTGTGTTGCACTATGGATGCTGTGTTGCATTGTGGGTGCTTGCTGTGTTGTAGCATGGGTACTGTGTTGCATTGTGGGTGCTGTGTGCATTGTGGGCGCTTGCTATATGGATGCTTTGTTGCATTGTGGTGCTTGCTGTGTTGTAGTATGGGTACTGTGTTGCATTGTGGGTGCTGTGTCGCACTATGGATGCAATGTTGCATTGTGGGTGCTTGCTGTGTTGTAGTATGGGTACTGTATTGCGTTGTGGGTGCTGTGTTGCATTGTGGGTATTGTATTACACCATGGGTACACTCTTGCAATATAACATTGTACCAAATTCCGTATTAACTAAGTTTATTTACTCTTAGACAGCAGTGTGCATTGTAGTGCACAAAGAAACACCATAATGAATTTTTATAATGAATCTGGGATTCCGCTTTGAGTCACCCTGT
>JANJGK010000033.1:34442009-34449509 GCA_039081455.1 Macrobrachium rosenbergii
AAAAATGAGAAAAGACGCATAATTCTCCATTCTTTTATCATTCCAAAACCCACAGCAAGATTTATTCCCTTGTAAAGTTCCACATTCCAACAGCTTTGGCAGGAATACATTTTAATTATCAACCCGTCAAAAAACATTCCGGAATCAGACAAATCATCGAACCTGTCAATCAAGTGACGTTGATTTGTGGTGTTTAGTGTCAGTTGGACCTCAGCCTTGCAATTTATGTATCGACGCAGAGTTACTGTTTTTCATCAGCAAAAATCTTTCTTGATGCTTTTGTAAATAAATCGAGATTGGAAGATGCTGGGTACGGGATTATCAGTTGAAAGAAAGATAACTCTTTTATGTGTGTGGGAGTTTTTTTTTATTTTTTTTGTTTATTTTATTATTATTTTGTGTGTGAGGGGGGCTGGTTGGGGGGGGAAAGGGTGAATTTGTAAGATGTCTCATTTACGTCAAACTATCACGAGATGCTCGTAAAGGAAAAATTAGAATTTCATCTTCCAGACATCTTGATTCTGAGCAATTAATACTATACATATATTTTACATACTTAAGTAAACGTAATATTATTCCATTATGTACGGTATTTCATAACGCCTTATTATTGTCATGAATACTGAAATATTTAAAGCACTCTCAATATCATGGTTGTTCATTAAAGGAAAGATAAAACCATGTTTAAATGATATTGTAAATTTTTGAAATACCTGCTTTTAATTTTTTCATATGATAGATAACCACTTTCAGTCCATCTCAAGGAGATGAAATCTCGGTAGAACGATATGTAAAATAAAAGATTACATTCTGAAAAAAAGTAAAAAATGCGCCGAAGTTTCTTCGTCGCAGTCGAGTTTTCTGTACAGCTGCTACAGCGTATAATCAGGGCCACCCAAAATAGATCTATCATTCGGTGGTCTCGGTATAATGCTGTATGAGCCGCGGCTCACGAAACTTTAACCACGGCCCGGTGGTGACCTTGCCTCTATCGTTCCCAGAAGTACGATTATGGCTAACTTTAACCTCAATAAAATAAAAACTTCTGAGGCTAGAGTGCTGCAATTTGGTATGTTTGATGATTGGAGGGTGGATGATCAACATACCAATTTGCAGCCCTCTAGCCTCTGTAGTTTTTAAGGTATGAGGGCGGAGACAATGAAATGCGGACGGACAGATATAGCCGGCACAATAGTTTTCTTTTACAGAAAACTAAAGCAGTTCACGAGCGACAGGCATTCCAAGAGTATAACCACTTTCAGTACAAGGTTAATAATAAATGTAGCTTAGCTATTGTCATAAGAAGATGAACTCTCAGTTGAACATTATTTAAAAAAGTACATTTCTAGTTCAGCTAATGTCACAAGGAGAGGAAATCCCAGTAGAACAGTACACGAAAAATGCGTCCATTTCGAAAAGGCAATAGATGAACGACAGGTATTAAAACGAGCAGCACACCACTCGTCCTGGCTAAGTTAATCTTGTGAAAATAGCTGGGAGTGAATTATTTCAAACGGTCCAGCAAGCGCACAAAGTAAAACGGTCGTCAGGTTTATTCCAGTTCCGACTTTATTGGAAAGTGCGATCATGGCAAAGGAGCAAATGTTGACCGTGTAAAGCCTGCGAGAGAGAGAGAGAGAGAGAGAGAGAGAGAGAGAGAGAGAGAGAGAGAGAGGGAGAGAGAGAGAATAGAATATTAGGAGTTGTTAAGGCCAGGTGCGAATTACACAGGGAGAGAGAGAGAGAGAGAGAGAGAGAGAGAGAGAGAGGAGAGAGAGAGAGAGTTAGGTGTCTTTGCTCCATGTGTTTTCTGCTGAAATGCGCTTGAGAGAGAGAGAGTGAGAGAATGGGGAGGGAGTTTGGTGTCTTTCTCTTTACTCCGTCTTTCCTGCAATGTGTTTGAGAGAGAGGGAGAGAAAGAGAGAGAGGTGTGTGGGTGTGTGTTAGGTGTCTCTGCTCAGTGTGTTTTTTGAAATGCGCTTGAGAGAGAGAGAGAGAGAGAGGAGAGAGAGAGAGAGAGAGAGAGAGAGTTGATGAGTTTGGTCTTTCTCTTTTCATCGTCTTTTCTGAAATGTGTTTGGGAGAGAGAGAAAGAGAGAGAGAGAGAGAGAGAATTAGGTGTCTCTGCTCCATGTGTTTTCTGAAATGCACTTGAGAGAGAGAGAGAGAGAGAGAGAGAGAGAGAGAGAGAGAGAGAGAGTGAGTGAGTGAGTGAGTGAGTGAGTGAGTTAGGTGTCTTCCTCTCTTCCCCCGTCCCTTGTAAAATATGTTTATTTGGAAGACCACATTAATGTAAAAAAAACGAACCTATTTTAAGTTTATCACTTAACAGTAAAATGACATCTTAATAATTTTATTCATATTAATGTAAAAAAAAACTGTCTACTTTCAAGTTCGTCACATAGGAAAAAAAAGACATTTCATTCGTTTTATTTCTTAACAGTTTAATAAATATGATTTGTTAGTTCTTGTACTACAAAAAGAAGTATTATAAAATTTCGTGATATGAAATAAATTGATATATAAATTCCCAAAGTCGCCAGCATTCCTAGAATTCTGTTACGCCTCAACACTACATGTCGCGGATTTGTCGCGTTAATAAAATGATTTGTTCCGAGTCCGATTGTAAAGAATATTTTGCACGTAAATAACTATAAGGAAAAAGATTATTTTGCAACGAACAGAACTGTAAGGGAAAAAGATATTTTGCACGGAAAGAACCGTAAAAAAAAGAACATTTTGCACGAGAAGAACTATAAGGAAAAAGAATATTTTGCACGAAAAGAATCAAAAGGAAAAAGAATATTTGAACGAGAAGAACTATGGAGAAAAAGATATTTTACACGGACAGAACTATAAGGGAAAAAGATATTTTGCACGAGAAGAACTATAAAGAAAAATAATATTTTGCACGAGAAGAACTATAAAGTAAAAGTATATTTTGCACGAGAAGAACTATAGAGAAAAAGAATGTTTTGCACGAAAAGAACTATAAAGAAAAAGAATATTTTGCACGAAAAGAACTATAAAGAAAAAGAATATTTTGCACGAAAAGAACTATAAAGAAAAAGAATATTTTGCACGAAAAGAACTATAAAGAAAAAGAATATTTTGCACGAAAAGAACCATAAAGAAAAAGAATATTTTGCACGAAAAGAACCATAAAGAAAAAGAATATTTTGCACGAAAAGAACCATAAAGAAAAAAGAATATTTTGCACGAAAAGAACTATAAAGAAAAAGAATATTTTGCACGAGAAGAACTATAGAGAAAAAGAATAATTTTCACGAAAAGAACTATAAAGAAAAAGAATATTTTTGCACGAGAAGAACTATAGAGAAAAAGAATAATTTTCACGAAAAGAACTATAAAGAAAAAGAATAATCTGCACGAGAAGAACTATCAAGAAGCACACAACTTCCAGTCGAGGCCAGAGAGCAGGTGTGAGAAATTAATCGCCAGGTAATCTCCTCAAACTTGTCGCAGTTTTCTGTCAGGTCGAAATCGATTAAAACCTTTCGTCTGTCTCCTTTTGACGAGCCATTATCGCTATGACTTTTCGAACGAGTTTCAGGGTTTGATTTGAGGTCGACTTTTCAAAGTTCTGAGCGAAAGCGTTTGTGGTTTTGATTAGTTTTCTGTGAAAGAAAACTCCTGAGATGGCCACAAGTATTTGTCTGTCCGTCCGCACTTTTTCTGTCCGCCCTCAGATCTTAAAAACCACTGAGGCTAGAGGGCTGCAAATTGGTATGTTGATCATCCATCCTCCAATCATCAAACGTACCAAATTGCAGCCCTCTAGCCTCCTCAGTAGTTTTTATTTTATTTAAGGTTATAGTTAGCCATTATCGTGCGTCCGGCACCGCCGTAGGTGCCAACAACACAGACCACCACCGAGCCGCGGCTGAGAGTTTCATGGACCGTGGCTGAGAGTTTCATACAGCATTATACGCTATACAGAAAACTCGATTGCGCCCAGGAAACTTTGGCGTATTTTTACTTGTTTATCAGTTTTGTAAAATTTCCCAAAATTCGGTTAGTTGGTCTTACGCTTCATTATAAAAACGAGGAATGAAAACTACTATTATGAATCTGATTTTAGAACGTATAATGTTCATGAGGAAAATATAAAACTTATGATTATTCTCACGTTGATAAGAATGATTGGCAGTCTTCATGTTTTCATTCGTCTTATCATTATAAAGCCTATTATGGACATCGTAGCCTTGGGCGTTTCATTGACAGTTTTTAAAACTGCAAAATGTTTGGTTTATGCAAATATATATATATTATATATATATATATATATATATATATATAATATATACATATACACATTTATATATATATATACATACACATTTATATATATAAATGTGCACATACATACATATGTGTATATATGTATGTATGTATGTATATGTGTATGTGTATATAAACACTCATGCATGTCCACGGAATTTATCTCGCAGATCTGTCGTTCCCATGACATTCTTTTGAAAAGAAAGAAAAGAATCCCCAGATTAAAAGGCAAAGTGATACGAAGAGAAATTTCCGATATTACCTTGGGGAATGTAATTTACGTCTGCTCTTCAAGCGAGCTGGTAATTAGATCATCCTAAAACGATAAGTGTTGTGGATTTTTTTTTTTTTTTTCAGTTCTTCTTCCAACGTTTCACCAGATATTATCGCTTCCTTTGCTGTTTGGTAGTGAATCAATGGTAAACAATGATAATGTTCTTAATTTATTAACATGAACTTTACAACGGAAAATGAGATATTTTAGTGCAGATAATTTCTTCTTCTTTGTGGTTCTTTACGTGCAAAATATTATTTTTCCTTATAGTTCTTTACGTGCAAAATATTCTTTTTCTTTATAGTTCTTTTCGTGCAAAATATTCTTTTTCTTTATAGTTCTTCTCGTGTAAAGTATCTTTTTTCTTTATAGCTATTTACGTGCAAAATATTCTTTTTCTTTATAGTTCTTTTCGTGCAAAATATTCTTTTTCTGTATAGTTCATTTCATGCAAAATATTCTTTCCTTTATAGTTCTTTACGTGCAAAATATTCTTTTCCATTATGTTCATTTCACGGAAAGTATCCTCTTCCTTAATATACAAATAACAGCATTGACTTGTGACCAGATTTGTTCCCCAAAGAGAATGAAAAATCATGTTAATGAGTTGTCATATGTAAAATATACATCAACCGTACTCTATTCCCTATGCGTGTAAAATATACTTTTCACTGTCAGCACGGCATTGATCGTTTGATCTTATCAGTTAAGTTAATGGTATTTGATCCCACTGACTGTCTATTCCAGAGGGCATAGGCCTAGCAACTTCATCAATATTTGCGATTCTTAACCAACGGTAGAATAAGATCTGGGAATATATCCACTAAGGCGAAAATACCTATAAAAAGTATACTTTAGTTTTACCAGACCACTGAGCTGATTAACAGCTCTCCTAGGGCTGGCCCAAAGGATTAGACTTACTTTACGTGGCTAAGATCCAATTGGTTACTTAGCAACGGTGACCTACAGCTTATTGCGGAATCCGAACCACATTATAGCGAGAAATGAATTTCTATCACCAGAAATAAATTCCTCTAACTCTTCATTGGCCGGCCGGAGACTCGAACTCGGGCCTAGCGAGTGCTAGCCCACAACTCTACCGACTCGCCCGACGAAGAGCTTGAAAATACCTATAGTTAAATTCCTCTAACTCTTCATTAGCCGGCCGGAGACTCGAACTCGGGCCTAGCGAGTGCTAGCCCACAACTCTACCGACTCGCCCAACGAAGAGTTTGAAAATACCTATAGTTAAATATATATATATATATATATATATATATATATATATATATATATATATATATATATATATATAGATAGATAGATAGATAGATAGATAGATAGATAGATATTATAAATGTCTATAGATGTATTAGTGGGCCGAACATGCCTCTTTATATCCTTTGTATTTTGAGACAGATCGTTGTATTTTTCCTCTGTTTACCAAACAGAGATTTCCTGTTCCCTGGCATTCCGTGAAAAGACAACAGAAAGACTGCTATTTCTTTCCATCGTGCCCCAGGTCTTCTGTTGCCTGCACGCATTACCCGCATCTATAATGAGACCTCCCTCTAATTAGGACCCGTGCTCACTGACCCTCATTAACCTCCTTGGCGTCGCAATTTAGTGGGGAAGGACACGCGAGAATCAGACTTCCGAATAAGAGTCATTAGGCCCGTAATAACTTTCATTATTCGTAGTTACCACAGAATGCGGTGGTTTAGGGTCGTTGCCGTTATAGGAGGGTACTTAGGCTACGTCATGCTAGTGGTAGTAGGTCAGTGGGACGCGTATAAATACATTGCGAGAATTTGTATTTTTTTGCTTTTTTTTTTTTTTTTTTTGCTTGGTTTTTTTTTTTTTTTTTTTTTTTTTTTTTTTTTTTTTTTTTTGCTGGAGGTTCTTTTGGGGTGATTTAGAATTCGCGTGTTCGTTCCGTTTGCTGGGTGAGGTGGAGTGCTGAAATTGTAAGATCTGTGTGATGAAATGGGTAAGATCTGTTTGCTGAGAATGTAGATTTGGCGTGTTTACAAGGTAAGATCTGTTTGCTAAACATGTATGATCTGTTTGTTACAAGTGTAAGATCTGTGTGCTAAAACGGTAAGATGTGTGTGCAAAAATGTAAGATCTGTTTGCTAAAATGTAGGATATGTGTTAAAAAGGTAAGATCTGTGCTAAAAATGTAAGATCTGTTTGCTAAAAATGTAAGATTTTTGTTAAAAATGTAAGATCTGTTTGCTAAAAATGTAAGATCTATTTGCCTAAAAATGTAAGATCTGTTTGCTGAAAATGTAAGATCTGTTTGCTAAAAATGTAAGATCTGTTTGCTGAAAATGTAAGATGTCTGCAAAAAAGTGTAAGATCTGTTAGCTAAAGATATAAGATTTTGTATGCTTAAAAGGTAAGATCTGTGTATGATCACAAAACGTGAAAATATTCATCTTTTAACATTTTACACGAGAGGTTTGGTTACAGTTTCCCACATTGTCATATTAATATCATTTTTATTTTTTGTGTGATTTTAGGAACTTATTTCCTTCTAACTCAACTAAATGGATCATGAAATTATATTAGTAGCTTTGTACATGTGTAGGAATATAAATTAAAAAACTGAAACTCAGTAACAAGAAGTCTATGCTAATTACAACACGAATAGATAAATATATTCCTAGAAGGTCAGATACATTTAGACATGAAGTTAACGAATTTACAGAAAAGAAGAGGGCAAGAAAGCTTGATAAGGAACGAGGAAAGATAACTAAAACAGATAGGAAAGAGAAACCACAAGGAAAAAGGAAGAGAATGTATAAAAACAGGTAAAAAAAAAGGAACGGGCAAAGTAAGAAAATACAGATAAGAAAGGCAACCACAAGGAAAAAGAGAGGAAAATATAAGATAACAAAATAAAAGGAACGGGCAAAGGT
>JANJGK010000033.1:34457009-34459509 GCA_039081455.1 Macrobrachium rosenbergii
ATCACACCGTGATTTATATACTATCATAAAGCTACAAATGTTGTTTAATATCAAATTCACGCTACTTCTGGAATATCGCCGATGGGGAATTATCACCGAAGGGGAATTTATAAGTGATTCCCCTTCGGTGATAATTCCCCATCGGGGATATTCCCGAAGTAACGTGAATTTGGTATTAAACAACATTTGTAGCTTCATGATTATATGTATATATATATATATATATATATATATATATATATATATATATATATATATATATATATATATATGCATGCATACATATATATATGTGTGTGTGTGTGTACATATATGTATGTATATATCTGAGTAAATATATATATATATATATATATATATTATATATTATATATATATATATATATATATATATATATATATATATATATATATATATATATATACATATACACACATACACACACAAATATCCCATTATTATCAAAGTCACTTTCCCTCGGGAGTAATTCGCACCCGAAGGGAAGTTATATAGGATAAGTGCACCTACCCTGAACAGGATTCGAACCCATACCTTTGAAAGGTTAGTGCACCGGAAACAGCGTGTGAAGTGTACCGCTGACCATACACCGACCTAAAAGACGGGTCACGTTAATTGTACTTATTGGAACGACTTACGAATTGTTAGCCCAAAGGATGAGAAAATGACAGAAATAAATTACTGTTCCATTTGCCGTTCAGAAAAGAAGTATTTAATTTATTGGAGTTAATAAACAAGGGAATTTCTCTCAGGTGATATTGCAATCCAGAGAAGAAAAGTAAGTATAGCTTAGTTTTACCAGACCACTGAGCTGATTAACAGCTCTCCTAGGGCTGGCCCGAAGGATTACACTTATTTTACGTGGCTAAGAACCAATTGGTTACTTAGCAACGGGACCTACAGCTTATTGTGGAATCCGAACCACATTATAGCGAGAAATGAATTTCTATCACCAGAAACAAATTCCTCTAACTCTTCATCAGCCGGCGGCGGGAATCGAACTCCGGCCCATCGAATGACGTTCCGAAGCTCAACCAACTCGGCCAACAAAGGGCTGCAATCCAGAGAAACTTATACAAATACTTAAAGACAAGTAATTTATGCATACATTACTGCAGCAACTCCAGTCATTGCTCACTACACTCACTGAAATCACAAGCAATCATTACAATCAAATAAGAAATTAATGTGTCATTTGGTAATCAAATTTTTCGGGAGGTAGGCAGAGTACAAAAGACTGGTGGGCCTCATAGACGGTGGAATTGGAGAGGAGGAAATTGCAAAATGTCAAAATTGTTCTCTAATGATCTTTTTGCATGTCTTGTTAGCTCGTATGGAAGCAAATTGTTTATTATTTTTTCCGTTGAGAAATTATAGAGAAGTGAAATGGCAGAATATCTACTATTTTTGGAGAGACATTAAGATTTGTGATTTTCAAAAATCGCATGTAAAAGGAATTGTATGTCAAGGATAGATTTTTGTTGATTGTATTTAAACTTAAGGACAGATTTTTTTTAGTTGACTGGATCTGTCCTTACAGTAGTAACTGCTACTGTATCACGCTACAGTAGTGATGAATTTAATTAAAACTATATTTTGCATTCCTATTAAATTTTATGATATCATTCCTTTCAAAATTGAAGTTGTGATTGACTCTATAAAAGCACTTTGTTGCCATTTCCATATAAAACAATATTATTTCTGTGCTGAATATACCTTGAGATCTCACAAAGACATATGACTGTACCAGAGGACTGTTCCAATCACACAGTTACAGTAATCACTGACAGTTTCCTTTCCCGTTGTCAGAATTACAGTTCAGAGCAGTTCTTATAATGAAGGATACGAAGAATGAACCTCGGCAAGTCTCAAAAACCGCAGTATAAAAAATAGATGAAAATTGATGCACAATTAGTAGGTTCGGAGAAAGAAAGATAAAATCTTTGCTCGAATTGAGATATATAATGAAAAGATGGTAAGGAAAGATGTGATGAGAAGATATAATCTTCTAAAAGTATTGATGTAGAACGAGATGGATGAATTCTGGAAAATCCCTAGAACAGTATTATAAAAAATGGATGAAAATTGATGCAGAATCAGTAGGTTCGGAAAGAAAGATAAAATTTTTGTTGGAACCTGTTTGTCCGCCCCAGGTGGGGACGGGGTAGGTAGGGGATCGGGAGGGTAGGGGAGACATGACACATCCACCCTCCTCTTGCAAACCTGTGTGTCCGCCCCGGGAGGGTGGGAGAGACATGACGGGCAGCGTAGCGAAGCGCCATCAAGCTCGTAGGTAATAACTCGTAAAAGAATATAGCATAATTTGAATCTGTGATCCAATAACAGAACTGGCGGCGCTGATATGCATGCAGACTGATTCTAAAAACATAGTATGACCAATGTACGTGCAGTAAAACAATACTGCATGTAAATAAGTAGTAATATTCACGGTATTGTTTTCCAGATAGAAATAACTGGAAC
>JANJGK010000033.1:34464509-34475072 GCA_039081455.1 Macrobrachium rosenbergii
GTTAATGAGGGCAAATGAAACTCCAGCCCTTGCGTGACGCCCCCCCCCCCCCCCCCGCGTCGTGGGAGGGGGTCGAGGGAAAGGAATAAATACGACCGACGGAAGCCCTAATGACCCGGTAATGACCGCCGAGAGGAGGCTAATTGCATATTAACTTACACACTAAGCGGAAAAAATCTAAATGACAAAGAAATTCTGGTGACCGATCCATTCGCCACTGAGTAAGGAGAGATTTGCATACATACATACATGTATGTTTACATCATACATTCATGTATGTTTACACATTCGTGTATCTTTACATACATGCATACATTCATGTTTACATACACACGTAATAGAATCTATTGGTCACTTTTAAGAAAAAGGGGAAAATAATTTTTTTTTTGTCATAAAACTCACGAAAAAAAATTGAAGGGTTAAGAAAAAAGAAGAAAATTATTCTTTGTTTTGTCGTACAACTCACGAAAAAAATCAAAGGATTATTTAAGAAAAGAGGAAAATGCAACCATTTTTCTTTTGTCATCACCAACCCATAAAAAAATTGAAGGAGTTTTTAAGAAAAAGAGGAAAATAATTTTTTTCTCATAAAACTCACGAAAAAAATTGAAGTATCTATTTTTTTTTTTTTCATAAAACTCACGAAGAACAATTGAAAGAGTATTTAAGAAAAAGAAGAAAATAAAAGCTTTTTTGTTTTGTCATCCAACTCACGAAAAAAAATTAAAGGAGTATTTAAGAAAAAAAGAAAATAATCTTTTTTTGTCGTACAACTCACGAAAAAAAAATTGAATGATTATTTAAGAAAAGCAGGCAAAATAAACTATTCTTTTTTCATCCAGCTCACCGAAAAATAAATGGAAGGATTATTTAAGAAAAAGAGGAAAATAAAAGTTTTTAATTTCATTTGGCCATCCAACTCACGATCAAGTTAGCGGCGGACCTGATACGGGAGGCCCGTTTCCAAACCGACACTATTGCTTTATGATAAATCCATTACTAACTGTCAGTTCGGAAATTTGTGTGCTAATTGATTTTCGGCAATTTCGGAAAAATTTTTCGGCGTGGATCGAAAAGCCGCAGGATTTTTGAGGGACCGGTTCCGGAATTTCGGAATATGTATGAATGTATGTATGTATGAGAGACAGACAGACAAGCGATGCATATTTCAGAGGAATTTATCCTGTATTTTATTTCTGTTTATTCATTAATTATCAATTTACTTTTTTCCTTTTTAATAAGATTTTTTTTTTCCGTATTTCACATTACTGTCTGTTACTTCTTTCTAATGAATACTGCAATATTCTTTGGAAGGTTGAATTTCAATTCAGTGGCCCCTATGGTGGGCTTGTTCCGTATGAATAGGGTCTACTGCATAATGATCACTAATACTATTTACAAGGACGTATTGCAATGTGTATAAGGACGAATATACACAATGAAATGTAGCCATCCTGACTGGCTTTTAACACCTGTCTGTTATACAGAGATGTTTATGTATTTCTCTTTATTCTTTATTTATTAACTTCCTTAAGTTAATAAATAAATATTAATATTTCTTTAGAGAATTATATTTGTTTAATTTGCCCTGCTTTCCAATATAACATTGTATGTGTACTTATCGCAAAATCAGATAGAATCTGTGCTCATTTTAGAATAATATATTACACCAATCTGTCTTAAGAGCCATGATAAATAAGACCTTTTCAGGACTTATTACATACGAGGTGAATATTTGCTATACATTGGCTCGGCTGGAAACTGACTGATTTCATTATCCTTAATTGCTTTTATTTAGTAAATCCATTCCTATGCAGTAATACATAAAGCTTCAATAAACTTTTCCTCCCGTAGGGAGTTAGTGCCGTCAGTGCACCTCACGGGGTGCACTGTAGGCAATACTTAAGGTTCTTTGCAGCATCCCTTCGGCCATAGCTGCAACAACCTTCAATTCATTTTACTGTACCTCCGTTCATTTTTCTCTTTCTTCCATCTTGCCGTACACCCTCTTCTAACGATTGATTCACAGTGCAATTGCGAGGTTTTCCTTCTGTTACACCTTACAAACTTCTACTCTCAATTTCCTTTTTCACGCTGAATGACCTCATAGGTCCCAGCGCTTGGGCTTTAGCCAAAATTCCTATATTCTGTTGAATACATTTTCCGAACCAGTGATGTCAGATGAAGGCTAGAGATATTATCTGCACAGAATGTCTGTTGTTATTTTTGCAGTGTTTTTCAATCGCAATCCTTGTCATCTCCACACGGGATATTTTGTAGTGTCGGTGGCGACCACCGGATTACTGCAGAAATAGAACACTTTGATTTATATATGTAAAGCCGTTTGGGAGACGCTTTTAGTGTCGACCACAAAAGTATGGTGAATAGGCCTATTTTTTTTTTTTTTTTTCGGCTACGCCACTGTTAGCTCTGCATTAGTGGTGTGGAATGAAGAGGCTACGTACGGGGCACTTATGGTGATCAATACTCATTATCATCATGTTTCCCTATAATCTGCAATTTTCAAAAAACTTCTTTTTCTCCTTTAAGTTTTTTATTTATTTCCCTCGAGTCAAATTAAGCCCCTTGTTAAATATCTGCCAGCCATCTTGACCGAACTTGTCAATTTGCAATATTGTAAAATCCATATTTTCCCCCAAAGGCCTCATCAAAACTTGAAGTAACAATACAATGGTTTTTGGGGTTGGTGTTTCATAAAAAAAGAAAATTCCAAAGTTCTTGTAAGTTACAAAACAATGTATTTTTTGCTTTATATATATAAAAAAAACTCTTACTGTCTTACAGACCAACTATTTAATCAAGGATAAAGAAGAAAATGGTGAGATTCAAGTGCTTTCGGGAAACGGATAAAACTTCGGAACGGGAACTTCGAGAATATCAAAACAAACACTAAATATAATTGACTTTCTCTAGTCAAGGGCTCTTGTGACTGTTACGCAACTGTTACGTAACTGTAACTGGTCTTGTTTGAAGGTTATTGCGTTGGGGTTGATTGCAGAATTTTATTATTTACCTATAAAAGAAATATGTACCATGTATATGGTTAAAATGGGTGTACAAATGGTTATTTGAGTTAGATACAATACGAGGGTGGTGATTGCTCCTCTTCTATGTATCTGGTTATCTTCGAAGAGCAAAATTCTCTCACTTTCAGAGTGATAATCTCTCTCTCTCTCTCTCCTCTCTCTCTCTCTCTCTCTCTCTCTCTCTCTCTCTCTCTCTCTCTCTCTCTCTCGGTAGATCAGTTGGTTTCTTCGGGAATTCGGAATGTGTTGTCTCGAGTGATAGTTGCATTTGCAAACAAGGCCTTGACGTCTCTCTCTCTCTCTCTCTCATCTCTCTCTCTCTCTCCTCTCTCTCTCTCTCTCTCTCTCGTCTCTCTCATCTCTCTCTCTCTCTCTCTCGGTAGATCAGTTGGTTTCTTCGGGAATTCGGAATGTGTTGTCTCGAGTGATAGGTTGCATTTGCAAACAAGGCCTTGACCTCTCTCTCTCTCTCTCTCTCTCATCTCCTCTCCCTCTCTCTCTCTCTCTCTCTCTCTCCTCTCTCTCTCTCTCTCTCTCTCTCTCTCTCTCTCTCTCTTCTCTCTCTCTCTCTCTCTCTAGATCAGTTGGTTTCATTTGGGAATTGGGAATGTGTTTGTCTGAGTGATAGATTTCATTTTCAAACAAGACCTTTTAGCCTCTCTCTCTCTCTCTCTCTCTCTCTCTCTCTTCTCTCTCTCTCTCTCACTCTCTCTCTCTCTCTGTAGCTCAGTTGGTTTCTTCAGGGAATTCACAGTGTGATGGTCTAGACTCTAGACTCTAGTGACAGATTTCAATGGCAAACACAATCTCTCCCATCCCCTGTGAGTTAGGGATTAAGTGTTTTGGGGGAACCCATAGGTTTACCTGCTGATTCATCACCAGCCAGTGCCTGGGTCTCCCAGGGCCTGACATGGGTGGAGGGAAGTGGGGAGGGAAGTTTTGGATAGATATTCAGTCTCTAGAACATTAGATCATGCGGAAAGAATGGAAGACGTTATATATATATATGTGTGTGTGTGTGTATGTATGTATATGTAATAGAGAGAGAGAGAGAGAGAGAGAGAGAGAGAGAGATGAGAGAGAGGAGAGAGAGAGAGAGGAGAGAGAGAGAGGAGAGAGAGAACTTTCTGTTTGTTGTTTGCTATTCTAACTTTTCATCAGAATGGCATGTAATTCTAAGCGTCAGGTAAGGATTCGTCCTGCATAGTCATTATTTTATTTATTCTTTTCTGTTGCAAAAAAAAAAATAAAGCGCCAAGCGCATTTTCTCGTTAATAACAAAACAAAGCTTATGCTTTTGGTATTAGCAGTAATGGTGTTTGGGTCCTTTTAGGTATTTTCTGATGAACTGCGTTGATATTTTGATGGAAAAGGCTTATGTTCTCGATCTGAGGAGGAGCTAAATATTGATAGTAGTGCTGGCAGTAGTAGTTGTATTATTATTATTATTATTTTTATTATTATTATTATTATTATTATTATTATTATTATTACTATTACTATTATTATTATTAATTGAGCATATGTATTAATTGAGCATGTAGCATCATTTTAAATTAACTCTTTTGCTCGTAAGAATTGGCACGACTGGAATGCTTTTTATATTTGTATATAATAAAATAAGGAAAGATATTTTTAATATAAATGGTTAGTTTCATGACAGGTATTTTACAGACACTGTAAAATACCTGTATGAAACGCGGAAGGAGTTTTAAGAAATTACTTGTAAATAATAAAAATGAGTGAAGAGGTATTTAAGCTGGTCCCCTGGTACGGTCGCTAGTGTCGTGACATCCCGCTCAGATGTCGCGGGTTCGCGCCTCCCCCAAGGCGATGAAAAAATCACTGGCTCTGTATCATGATCAGTTACTGCGCTGTGTGGGGTCTGCTGCGGTGGGAGGTTGAAACCAGCATTCTTTGGAAGCTTGGATTTCAAGTCACTGGCCCCTTTAGTGTGCTCGTTCCATGTGAATAGGTTTCATCTACCGTAATAATAATAATAATATAATAATAATAACTAATAAATAATAATAATAATAATAATAATAATAATAATAATAATAATGATAAAAATGGTTAGTGATCTGACAGTTATTTCATTTGTAAATAATAAAATAAGCGAAGAGATATTTTATAAAAATAGTTTCATGACAGATATTTCACTGACAGTAATATCCAGGCATACGGAATCCTTCAGTTTTGGGAAATTATTAGTTCCATGACAGATATTTCACAGATACAGTAATATCCAGGCATACAGAATCTTCAGTCATGTACAAAACGCGGAAGAACCTTTTTTTTTGAGAACTTCTTAACAAATAAGCAGAAATCCACACACGCAGTAGTATCCAAACATACAGAACCCTTCAGTCGTGTATAAAACGCGTAGGTAACTTTTTAGGATTTTTTTTAACAAATAAGCATAAATCCCCTTTTCTAGAATGACTACAGGGTTCTGCCAGACTCTCTCTCTCGTCTCCTCTCCTCTCTCTCTCTCTCCTCTGTCTCTCTCAGACGAAGTACCTTTTTTTTAAGAGAATTTCTTAACAGATAAGCAGAAATCCTCCTTTCTCGAATGACTGGAGGGTTCTCTCTCTCTCTCTCTCTCTCTCTCTCTCTCTCTCTCTCTCTCTCTCTCTTCTCTCTCTCAGACGAAGTACCTTTTTTTTTGAGAGAGAGAGAGAGAGAGAGAGAGAATATCTTAACAAATAATCAGAAATCCCCTTCCTGCTGAATAACTGGAGAGCACCTGGCGACTGTCCCTCTCTCACAGACTCTTAAATATTGTATCAATGTTCCGCCTCTCGCCTCTCTCTTTATAAGCAAATAATCTCGAGTGTCCTGACGCCCCTTTTTTTCCCCTCCTCTACCTGTGCAGGTGAGTGGCTCTCTGGAGAACACGGGCCACAGCGTAGTGCTGACGCTAGACAGCGGGAAAGTGCCACTCAACGTCACCGGAGGGCCTCTCTCCTATAGGTACCGAGCTGACTGAGGCTCATCTTCACTACGGCGCCGTCGATCTGATTGGGGTCCGAGCACACTATTCAACGGAAGGCGTTTCCTGCCGAGGTGGGTTTCTTTATTTTTTTTTTTTTTTGTAGGATTTCGGTTAGGTGGGTGGGTGGGTCGTGTTTTCTCTCTCTCTCTCTCTCTCTTCTCTCTCTCTCTCTCCTCTCTACTCTCTCTCTCTCTCTCTCTCTCTCTCTCTCTCTCTGTTGTTCTTTAAATAGTCTTTTATAGTGTAAGTTAATATTGTCTAGGTTTCAATGACTTTTATAAAAATGAATCTGTAATTTCATTTGAGTGTTTACAAATTCTTACGGTGTCATAAAATTTAAGAATACCCCTCTCTTTGCTAGTTCTCTCTCTCTCTCTCTCTCTCTCTTCTCTCTCTCTCCTCTCTCTCTCTCTCTCTATAGTTATATATGTAAATATTTTCCAGGTTTCACTTAATGCTTAACAAGAATTACTATTTCACTAGTGTTTACGTAAGAGAAGAGAGAGAGAGAAGAGAGAGAGAGAGAGAGAGAGAGAGAGAGAGAGGAGAGAGAGAGAGAGAGAGAGAGAGAGAGAGAGAGATAAAATGATATGACCGATTGGCAAAGAGATAGTATTCTCCAGTTGGTCACCCTCTCTAATTATGTAACTCTCTCTCTCTCTCTCCTCTCGGTCTCTCTCTCTCTCTCTCTCTCTCTCTCTCTCTCTCTCTCTCTCAGGATATTTCACCCCTCTCCATCCGCAGGACTTAAGGAGATGACAAACAAGCTTCGAAGGGAGCCGTCTTCTTCTTCCTCCTCCTTCCACATTACTCTAGACTCATTCAGAGTCCCTTGTCTCGCCTCCCCACAAAAGAGTGTTTATTTAATGCTAATCTTCTGTTCACAGGGAAGGAGGAAGCTCCAGACCACCAACCGTGTTCCCGTATTCATGAATTTAAGCTCGCTGTTCCCCCATTGCTTGAAGTATGGCTGATTTTTTTTTATTAATTTTTTTTCCTCCACGTTCTGTGACACGCTTCGAGATCTCTTTTGTTTGTGTTTGTTTTCGTGGGGTCTTTTCCTATTACCCATCCTCCTCCTCCTCCTCCTCCTCCTCCTCCTCCTCCTCCTCCTCCTCCTCCTCCTCAATTTTTTCCGGGGTTTTCTCATATTACCCCCCTCCCCTTCCCTCCTCTACCTTCCTCCTCCCCCTCCCCTTGTTTTTTCGGGGGTTTTCTCACATTAACCCCAGTCTACTTCCTCCTCCTCCTCCTCCTCCTCCTCCTCCTCCTCCTCCCTCCTCTCCTCCCTCCTCCTCCTCCTCTCCTCTGCTTTTTTCTGGAGTTTTTCTCAGATTATCCCTCTCCGTTCCTCCTCCTCCTCCTCCTCCTCCTCTCCTCCTCCTCCTCCTCCTCCTGCTTTTCTGGAGTTTTCTCAGATTATCCCCTCTCCGTCCTCCTCCTCCTCCTCCTCCCCTTCCTCCTGTTTTTTCTGTGGGTTTTCTCCTATTACCCCTCTCCCTCCCTGCCCCTTCATCCTCCTCCTTCTCCTCTCCCATTTTCCTTTTGGGCATTATTTACCTGCAATTTTTCTTGCGTCGCTTTGCTTTGGGACGCTCGACTAACCAAAGGCAGGTCCCAGGGGGTCGATGCTTGGGTAAGCCCGGAACTCTATAGGCACGTTTCTTTACTTAGCACTGCAACAGTGTTTAGTTAAGCGGTTAATTAAGTACTGGTGGTTAGTTGATTGTGGTGGGGTGGCAGCCAAGGCGACGAATGGGATGGGCCTGTCAACCCCATCCCTGAAGAATTGTTGAGAACTGGGTGGCTAGCACCTTTTAGAGCCAATCCTTTCTGAGGGCAGAGTGGTTCATGGTAGATATATATATATATATATATAATATATATATATATATGAAAGAGAGAGAGAGAGAGAGATGAGAGAGGAGAGAGAGAGAGAGAGAGAGAGAGAGAGAGAGAGAGAGAGAGAGCCTTCAGATATAGTCTAAAGAACGTAAGCAATACTCCATGCATTTAAAATCACTGGTGATTTTAACTTATAATCACTATGATCATAGTAGTTCCTGTGATTTAACGTAAACATAAACAAAACAAATAAATACATGTACTATACAAGTAGTGCTATAGTTAACCTTACTCACTAAGAAGACTGGACAGTTTCGCCAGCAGAACTGAGAAGCGATGTTTTTCCTGAATATTCAGTGTCCTGAAAATTCAGTTTCATGTAAAAACTGACAGCTTTATGTTTTCTCATCAGTAAATAAAGTTGGTGGAAATCACAGCGCAAGAAAATTATGAAAAATGATTAAGAATATCCTAACGTCTTACAAGGCTTGATATGTTCGATGATTCTGAAGGCAATTGGTCAGTGATTCTTCAGAAGGACATATGTCCCGCATATTTTTATTTTATGCTTCTCAGTAGGATACTTTTTTTGTAGTACAAATACAGAAATGTGAAATAAGAAAAATAGACATATTCATATAAACAGCTGAAATTTTTAAATAAAATAATAGAAGGCTGCATTAAGCAAGGTGCAAACACAAAATGACGGAATTCAAATGCGGAATGTATTTGCCTACGTCCTACTTTCATTCCTGCAATGAAGTTATCTCTCTCTCTCTGTGTATTAGAAATTGCATCCTTACATGACTGTTGCATCCTTACATTGCTTAAAGAAAAAACTCTCACTCTCTCTCTCTCTCTCTCTCTCTCTCTCTCGTCTCTCTCTCTCTCTCTTCTCTCTCTCTCTCTCTGTTTTTTCATACTTCTCAATGCCCTACCACAATGAAGTTCCATTCTCTTCTCTCTCCTCTCTCTCTCTCTCTCTCTCTCTCTCTCTCTCTCTCTCTCTCTCTCTCTCTCTATTTTTGCATACATCTCAATGTCCTACCACAGTGACGTTTCATCTCTCTCTCTCTCTCTCTCTCTCTCTCTCTCTCTCTCTCTCTCTCTATTTTTGCATACATCTCAATGTCCAACCACAGTGACGTTTCATCTCTCTCCTCTCTCTCTCTCTCTCTCTCTCTCTCTCTCTCTCTCTCTCTCTCTATTTTTGCATACATCTCAATGTCCTACCACAGTGACGTTCCATTCTCTCTCTCTCTCTCTCTCTCTCATCTCTCTCTCTCTCTTCTCTCCTCTCTCTCTCTCTCTCTCTCTCTCTCTCTCTAGATACATCCCAATGTCCTACCACAGTGAAGTTCCATTCTCTCTCTCTCTCTCTCTCTCTCTGTCTCTCTCTCTCTCTCTCTCTCTCTCTCTCTCTCTCTCTCTCTCTCTCTCTCTCTCTATTTTTGCATACACCTCAATGTCCTACCACAGTGACGTTCCATTCTCTCTCTCTCTCTCTCTCTCTCTCTCTCTCTCTTCTCTCTCTCTCTCTCTCTCTCTCTTCTCTCTCTCTCTCTCGCCCTGGCGCGTGAAATGTAAATACATCCCTCATCTCCTTCCATAAAGGCCTCTTACGTCTTATATTTGTCAACAACGATAGTGGTCGAACTCATCTAAAGCTCTCTCTCTCTCTCCTCTCTCTCTCTCTCTCTCTCTCTCCTCTCTCTCTCTCTCTCTCTCTCTCTCTCTCTCTCTCTCTCGTTTTCTTTGTTTGTGACGCGACCTTTCCCCTCTCCGAGCAATTACTATTCCGGACTGACCCACCCTGGCCAGAGGTCAGGGGAATGTTGGTCAAAAAAGTAAGAAGAAGAAGTCTCGGGTCCCCGGAATGTTTATTTATTTTTTTTTTCCTCGTTTTCATTTTTAAAAGGAGAACGGTGTGAGTAAATATAAGGTTATTGGTGCTTCGAAATATAGGGTTCTGTCTTGCTAGTGATTATTTTGGCGTTAGTTTTAACTTGGTTTTATTATTGACTAAATCGGTAATATTTTATTTTCCAGTGACATCGTTCTCTTTCGCAATTGCGACTGTTGAATAATACAAAGATTTTCATCGTCTTAATCACGAATCCAAAATGCTTCCCAACACAAGGAAGGTTTCACGAAAACTTTCGCAATATAGTGTTCAGTTCACTAGTGTGTGATATATAATATATTCTCGTTCCTTCTGAATTGAAAGGCGTGCACGTTCTAACTTACTTCCGATATTATTATCCATGACCATTTTTTATCGATTTCTTTCTTGTTAATCTTTCCTCTTTCATACTATTTTTTGCTGCTTTCCACACACACACACACACACACACACACACATAGTATATATATATAAATTATATATATATACATATACATTCATACATACATACACATGTGTATGCGCATTGGTTCATTAGTGAAATCGACCCTGCTTTATGTGTAATACAATCGTAAAGATATATACTGATGCTTTTTCTCTGAGGCATTCCGATCACAAAACTATAAGCATCACACAGTTGAGACCCCGCTTTGAAGCATCACAAAGCATGCCAGAAAAAAAAAGGAGGGGCGATTTAAAAACGCCCCCAAAATAAAGGAACGCTTGAAAATTAGCCTCCCATCAAAGAAAACCTCAAACGTGAATCGCCC
>JANJGK010000033.1:34475172-34503910 GCA_039081455.1 Macrobrachium rosenbergii
TAGATAGATATATAGTCATTTCATGTAAAGATTAAATTGTCAATAATAATACTGAGATACATAATTATGATAAATTAAAATCTGTCTACTAAATGTGGTTTACCTTTGGGGATTTGAACTTGAAATTTTAAACCTCCAGCTGGTTGCCTCCGGCGAAGAGGATTTGACGGATACAAATATAACTTTTGACATGTATTTGTAGACATATATATAATAGTATTACTAGATATACATAATAGTGTTGGACTAACTAGAAACCTCAGAATTGCTTTAGCATCCATTAGTTATGTGCGTGTGTACGTATGTGTGTGTGTTCATGTGTTCCTCTAATTTCGTTTCGCGTTTGCAACCGTATAGAAGGAAAATCCGTGCGTGAGAAAGGATATTCTCAGTTTGTATGTTATCATCATTGCGTTGAAATGTTTCTGATATGAAGCTATCTAAGGCTTCTATGTTTACGTTAAATTGTTAATTTATTTATTTATTTATTTTCAGATAACTAATTTCTGATTTCTGTAGTTCTGTTATCGTCTGTTACTTCTTTCAAATAAACATTATCATATTCTTCGGAAGCTTGAAATAATAATAATAATAATTTAAGGTTCTCTTATCAAGTTGTTTGTTAGAATCTAGACTCAGCCCTGTACTGACAGGAGGCAAGATAAGTTATTGACGGATTTGTCGGCACTAACCAGACCTGTCTTCAGAAATCTGAAGATAAGTAAAAGGGAAAAGCTCTAATTAGCGATAATACATTTGTGCGAAAAGCTCTTATTGGCGATAATACATTTGTGCGAAAGTTTCTGAGGCAACTATCGCATCAGCAGGCATATTGGCCCGAGTGTCCGATCATGTTTAGCCCAGCGTAATAAACAAAGAGAGCTTTCTCTTGGAGAATTATTCTTCCGCGCTTTCGAGCGAAAGTTCCAACTGTGTAAATCGTGGATCCTAGCGAAGTTAGAGGATTAGTCTCATATTAAAGGAAATGTACCTTAGCGGTGAGGTCTGTGTCTCTGATTAATTAACGAGTCCTGGTGTGAGGCTGTGAGGAGGAATGTTTGTGAGGGATTTGTGTATGGCGAGTGTGTTGAAGAGAGAAATGAGTGGAAATGAGTAATAATACTTTTCACACTGGACATTTTATAGGTTGTTGTGAGTTTCGTGTATTGGTAAAAGGTTTATAGAAGGCTACACATTTAAAAGAATAAGTGATATCGAATGCTAGTAAGAATTTGTCTGTTTAAGTATGTATATGTAAATCTATGAATAAAACCGTGACTCAAGAGGGAATTGGCAGTAAAAGCAATGAATTATGACAGGTTGAAACTGAATGGATTAAGACTCAGAAGTAGAATCAACACAGTCTGTCAAGAGAACAACAGACTGAGCAGAATAATAACAAGTAAAAGATGCTCCGAAGTTTCTTCGGCGCAATCGAGTTTTCTGTGCAGCCGCTACTGCATATAATCAAGGCCACCGAAAATAGATCTATCTTCGGGGTCTCGATATAATGCTGTATGAGCAGCAGCCCATGAAACTTTAACCACGGCCGGTGGTGGCCTGGCCTATAACGTTGCCAGACGCACGATTATAGCTAACTTTAACCTTAAATAAAGTAAAGACTACTGAGGCTAGAGGGCTGCAATTTGGTATGTTTGATGATTGTAGGGTGGTTGATCAACATACCAATTTGCAGCCCTCTAGCCTTAGTAGTTTTTAAGATCTGAGGGCGGACAGAAAAAGTGGTGACAGAATAAAGTGCGGACGGTCAGACAAAGCCGGCACAATAGTTTTCTTATATAGAAAATTAAGTTAGTGAGAATAAAATTGAATACATAAAATTAATGACAGAACAATTAAAGCATATTACTAGTTGCTTTAACTAACTCATCAACAAGGGTTCCAAGATGAATAAACAGTGAAAGAAATATGTGTGAGTGTACCACCTGACATGCTCAACCCAATGCCCACAGTGTAAAGCTGTGTGTGACTGCAACGGATTTTCAAAATTATATTGATTGCTTTATGCTTGGGAAAGAACAAACATCCTCCCAGTAGCACAGATGTAGAAAGCAAAGCGCTTCTGCTAAATTGACCATCATAAATATTCTTTTGCTTGAACCATGACGCATGCTGGGGAATAGGTCTCCCCATTCTTTCAACTGTTATTGATACATTTGCTATTGTGCTTTTGGTAGATACATCTCCGGAAAAAAATGTTTGTGCTGTATTTATGAATAATCTTGTGACTGAATGAGATGGATGCAGTTTGTTTCGTAGAGTCCACGGAGAGAAAATGGCGGATTATTGCTGTATTGCAGACGGGGTTTTGTTCATGTATTTCTCTTGAAAATTTTTTGCATTTTTTGGTCGGTTATGATTTTTTAGTTTTCTGTAAAAGAAAACTATTGTGCCGGCTTTGTCTGTCCGTCCGCACTTTTTCTGTCCGCCCTCAGATCTTAAAAAACTGCTGAGGCTAGGGGGCTGCAAATTGGTATGTTGATCATCCACCCTCCAATTATAAAATATACCAAATTGCAGCCCTCTTGCCTCGGTAGTTTTTATTTCCTTAGGGTTAAAATTAGCCATAATCGTTCGTCTGGCAACGTTATACTGTTTTTCCATGCCACCACCGGGCCGCGGTTTATACAGCATTATGCCGATACCACCGAAAGATAGATCTATTTTCGGTGGCCTTGATTACACGCTGTACAGAAAACTCGACTGCGCTGAAGAAACTTCGGCGCATTTTGACTTATCTTTATAAGTAACTCTTTCATCTTTCGTCCTGCATAAAGGTGATGCCACAGTGCATTTTGAATTCTTGTACGATTCAGAAGCAAAATAAAACGACTTTTAAGATATTTTGATCTTTTAAGAAACCTTATATTCAGAAGTAGCTGACACTAATGAACATGAGCTTCTAAATTTCACTTACATTATGACCTTTTCAATTTTAAAAGAAAACACTAGATTTTAAAATATGTTAAATAGTTTTACCGATTAAAATTCATTTGATTATGACGCAGTATACTTATTTATAGCAATCGGCTCATTGAATCAATCTCTTTCACATCTAAATACGAAATTTTCTTCAGTATCCATAATCTGATTTTATGTTCAATTTCCTGCTTTCGGAATGTTTGCATTGTGCTTGCAAGCATGTTAGCCTTTGAATGCAGTCTTGTTATAGACAATATGGGCTTATAGTATGTATAAATATTCCACTTCAGCTTTTTTTTTTTTCCATAAGAAGATAGTGACGTTAGTGCACCTCATGTGGTGCACTGTAGGCATTACTCAAAGTTCTTTGTAGCATCCCCTTCGGCCATGGCTGCAACCCTTTCATTCCTTTTACTGTACCTCCGTTCGTATTCTTTCTTCCATATTACTTTCCTTAAACCTCTCTTGACAATTGATTCATAGTGTAACTGCTTTGAGGTTTTCCTCCTGTTACGCCTTTCAGACCTTTTACTGTCAGTTTCCGTTCCAGCGCTGAATGACCTCGTAGGTCCCAGCGCTTGGCCTTTGGCCTAAATTCTGTATAATCTTTATATTCTATTCAACTGATTTAAATAATGCTTCCAAACATGTTGGGCCTTGGGTGCAATCACAGTATGGACAGTATAGAGTTTTGCGATGACGTAACAAACGGGAAGAAGAAGAATATTAAAAACCAAAAAGAACCCAAAGCCCGATTTCGATTTTAATCGTTTGACCCGACAAATTCTAGCTAAGAGCGTCATCACATCTCAGGCCACAACAACAGAGCATTTTTAGCGATGCAGAATCACACAGCCGCCTGTGTTTGAGCCAATTTCCACCGAGAGCAGAATTTCTCTTCGGAAATATATTTCAGTCTACCCACACTGCTTTCTGCTGTCGCGAGCCTTTACGTTGGTGTGTGACGAGAGAGAGAGAGAGAGAGAGAGAGATTAGAATAGGAGATGAGAAACAATCTTTGAGAGAGAGAAAAAACGAAGCATTACAGGATATTCAATACTTACTGGTTCTGTTGAGAAAAGACAGAGAGAGAGAGAGAGAGAGAGAGAGAGAGAGAGAGAGAGAGCGAGAGACTGCAACAACAGTTTTATCACCTATTTTATTTTACACTTCTTTCGAAGGAGAGAGAGAGAGAGAGAGAGAGAGAGAGAAATAATAAAATGTAAAGATTGAGTTGATCTTATCTTGTGAAACAGAGAGAGAGAGAGAGAGATAGAGCAGAAAATAATAGAATGTAAAGATGGAATTGATATTATTTTGTGAAACAGAGAGAGAGAGAAAAAGAAAAAAAGAGCAGTAAATAACAGAATGCAAAGAGAAAGCAGATAATAATAGAATGTAAAGTTGGAATTAATATTATTTTGTGAGACACACACACAGAGAGAGAGAGAGAGAGAGAGAGAGAGAGAGAGAGAGAGAGAGAGAGAGAGAGAGAGAGAGAGAGAGAGAACAGTAAATAATAGAATGTAAAGATGAAATTATTATTATTTTGTGACAGAGAGAGAGAGAGAGAGAGAGAGAGAGAGAGATAGACAGAGTTTGTAATTTATCATATTCATGATAAATTTTCGAGTGACCATAGTTGATGACTGTGGGGTGATTTGTTACTGATGTATGTGTGTCAGGAATAGTGAGGGATTACGTAGGCAGTTTATTATGTTAAATCACAAAGATTAATATGTGACCATCATTTGACGCCATACATTATTAATTTTTTTTTTTTGCGGTATGATTTGTGCGTTATCTTAATTTTTTATCTTTATATATCTTTTTGGAAAGAAAAGTGAGGAACGGTATATATTATATATATTGTATACATATACAAATATATGTAATATATATATATACATACAGTATATATTTATAAATATATGTATGCATGTTTTATATATATATAAATATATATATAGACATATGCAATTTATATGCATATATAGAATTCTTAATTTATACATTATATGAATATATATATATATATATATATATATATATATATATATATATATATATATTATATATATATATATATAAAGAGAGAGAGAGAGAGATAGTAAATTATGTCCATTCATATACGCACAAATAACCATTGGAAACGGTTTTTTTATGGACTCTTACCTGCTTCTTTAGTGTCTGAAACAAAAGCATCTACTTCATTTCGAAGTCTGAAAGAAGAAGGAGAAGAAGAAGAAGAAGTGAAGCATCGATCATTCCTTTTGGCGTGGAATTTGAAACTGGAAATATTTCGCCAACTGGAATAGAGAATTCCCTCTCATCTCAAGTTACCTGCGAATGTAGGAGATACGTCCCTTAATTTGGTTATTTAGTTTTTTTTATTTTTTATTTTATTTAATTTTATTTATTTATTTTTATTTTTTTGCTAATCAGATCCCCTTAAGAAAACATAATTCGGATTATATAGGATTTTTAAGTACAAACAATAATAATTAATTTACGTATATATATATTATATATATATATATATATATATATATATATTTATATATACTAATATATATATATATATATATATATATATATAATATATATATATATATATATATATATATATATATATATATATATATATATATATATATATATATATATATATTAGTATATATTACGTGAAAATTAAATATTCATGAATATTTTTATTGCTGTTGTTGTTACAGTATTATTATTATTATTATTATTATTATTATTATTATTATTATTATTATTATTATTATTATTTCTTTCAGATCGGAGAGGCTTCGAATCTAGCGCTAACCCAGCTAACGGAAGGTGCAGAAAAAATTAAATATTTCGGTAAGTCACAAATCATATTTCTGATTACATTTTATGAAGGGAAAGTAATTCCGGGTTACATTTTTTAGAACAGAAAGAAAGACACAAATAGAGAATTGTGAAAATTACGTTTTAGATATTCTGAGAAAGTAGAGAGCTTGAAATATGTGAAAACTGACGTGAAGATTTATAGAAATTTACAGAAACTATGAGAGCAAAACGTCGAATCAAAATGTAATAGAATTTTGACATGTTGAAAGCAGTATTGCATTTCCCTTGCAAGGGAATGGACTCAGAAAATGCTTCTGTATTGAAGCAAGAATTCAAAGCGTTGCATGCATAGAATTAAAAATAGAAAGGTTGTGTTGATTGAGGAAGTAAAGCTTACGTCAGAGTCGAGACTGAGAACAAAGTGAACAAAAAGAAAGGATATTTTAGTTGAGTGGCTTATTATGAAATAATTACTAGGAACCTTTAGAAAGGGCTAAAACTTTAATAATAAACAAGAAGGCAAATTTCAGAGTACAAATTTCAGAACACAAAACCCAAAATACGATGTTTTTCTTTGTCACGTCTGCATGGCCTAGATCTTGCGACGCCAGTTTTAGTAGCAATAAATCAGTCAGTTAATTGTTATGTCTGTTTGTGAGCAGGAGTGCGCAATAAAAAGGTATCTGTAGAATCGTATGAAAAATCTTGCCATAGGCGTGTCACGTGACTGGGACTTTTGGAGAGGAAGCACTTTGCTGTGGTCTTTTTTTTGTGGGGGGGGGAGAGAGTGAGGGGGATGGGTTGGTTGGATTGCTCAGCCTCAGAGGAGGAGTATAGTCTCCGAAAGCTCTTTTTAATTCGTTTCCTCACAGAGAGAGAGAGAGAGAGAGAAACCTTATAGGACATTCAGTACCCTTGCTCCTGTCTGAGAGAGAGAGAGAAACATTATAGGAAATTCAACACCACTGCTCCTATTTGATAAAAGAGAGAGAGAGAGAGAGAAAAAAAAAGACACTGAAACAAATGGCTTATCAGATACTCTTTTACATTTCTTTTGAAGGAGAGAGAGAGAGAGAGAGAGAGAGAGAGAGAGAGAGAGAGAGAGAGAGAAAGGCATTATAGGAAATTCAACACCATTGTTCCTGTTTGAGAAAAGAGAGAGAGAGAGAAAAAGACAGAAACAAATGTCTTATCAAGTACTCTTTTACATTTCTTTCAGAGAGAGAGAGAGAGAGAGAGAGAGAGAGAGAGAGAGAGAGAGAGAGAGAGAGAGAGAACCCCATCAGAATGTGCAAATGAGAGCTAGCAGCAGCAGGAAGCAGAACCGGAGTTAAGAGATTCTTTGGGAATCATAGGTCTCTATCGAAAGTCAACTTCTTGATGCTCGCTAATTAGATTTCACTCCAAAATTACTCGGGCTCTGTCAACACGAGAGAGAGAGAGAGAGAGAGAGAGAGAGAGAGAGAGAGAGAGAGAGAGAGATGAGAGAGAGAGAGAGGCCCCTCCCACCCCTCCCGCCAAAATAAATCGTTTCGAAGTCTTCGTGTAATTCTGAATAAATTAACAGTCTAATCGGAAAGCGGCTTTCGCAGCAAACAACATTACTCGCTAATTTGCGCAAATCTCGCAATAGATCTTTTGTCTGTTTTTCCTCTCGCTGTGCAAACTCCTCTTCTTGGCTTCTTGGTTATTTAAAAAGCTCAAAAAAAAAAAAAATAAGCAAAAAAAAAAACAACCTTCGTTTGCTAAGCGCAAGAACTGTTCTCGGCTCCAGTCATTGAAAACGAAATGCAATTACGCGCAAACTCGACTTCCATTTCCCAGAGTAAATACTCGATGGCGTCGATTGGTCGAGGCATTTATCGTGCAATGAATTTACAATATACTGCAAACGCCATTTTGCATCTTATGAGACCTGGTGCTGATCGCGGAGATTTGTCTTCGAGGATGTTCTGTAACGGTCTGTCACTGCGTCTACGTAGGTTTCTGATCCTTTCTATGAATCTGTTGACCTATATTTCTGTTTAATATTACAATATAGAATTGTTTTTGAATTTTTTATGACCTGATCATCTAATAATATATTTACAGTTGCATTTTCACCACCCTTCTCAAACTCATGTCTGGCTTAACTTTTCCATCAACTTAATAATGATCAGATACACCACCAGCCACTTGTCTCCTCACCATTACCTCCATCAACTTTGTACTGACATGTATTCTAGCAAATTATTTTCTTTCGCCATTTTCTGTTTTCTAATTGTGCTTATAATCTATGGAAAAAAAATTTTTCCAACAGTCAAGCCTCTTTCCAAACACATTTCTTCAAACTTTCACCATAACTACCAAGTGTCATCTGTTGATTTGTCAGCTATCTTTACATTCATATCATCTAGCACAACCACCCTTTCCGCTTTCTTCACCCAGCCAGACGCAGACCCATTCCGGACGCATTTTCCCGAGATGTAACCGAGTATGGAAACCTTTCCCTGAAAAAAAGCATGACGACATATCTTAAAAACTAACTATGGAATTTTCTTGAAAATACTCTCATTATGTTTCCCACACCCAAATTACTTTAGAAGTACTAATCTAACCTAACCTAACCTAACTCAACCTAACCTAACCTATTAACTTAACCTAGAAGCATGGCAAAAACCCAGCCTAACCTAACCTAATACCCTAAACCAAGCTAACCTGACCTAATAACCTAACCTAGAAGCATGGCAAAAAAACCATCCTAACCTGACCTAATAACCTAAACTAGAGGCATGGCAAAAAAACCAACCTAACCTAACCTAATAACCTAACCTAGAAGCATGGCAAAAAACCCAACCTAACCTAATCTAGAAGCATGGCACCTAGAAGCTTGGCAAAAAACCGGGCCTGGTGCAATACTAGCATACATCTCAGGAATTTGCATCCCGGACCATATAAACTCACTATCACAACTCTCATCCCAGCCCACTCAGACTTACGAATGAAAGTAATTACAAATCAGAAATCAAAGTAATAAAGCAACATATAAGTACGAGCTTCCTTACCTTCTAATGAAGGGTCCTTCGTAACCACAATATCTCTTTTCTAAGGATCGTCCCATCCTATACATCGCCTGAGCATCCACGAGCTTCTCCCGGACACTTCCTATTACATGACCTACGAAGGGTCGACCACGATGCCCGCGTGCCACGAGACTGTCACGTGGGTCATCACCAACAAGCCCATTTACATCACGAAAAAGCAGGTGAGGAGGAACTGGAAAAATGGACGTCTGTCAAATATATGTGTTAGTCTATAGGATTTTTCTGCAGGTTTCTCTTTATACTCATGAGAATTTGGGTTTTTTAAACCTCCAAGGGATAATATGTGTCTGCCAATTATAACTGTACATGTGTGTTAGTCTATAGGCCTATCCGGACGTATCTCTTTATACCCAAGGGAATTTAGGTTTTTTAAACTCCAAGGAATAATAAGCATCTTAAGGGAATTTGTTTTTTTTTTTAACCCCAAGGGATAATAGGCGTCTGTCAGTTACAGTTGTATGTGTTAATCTATAGGTCTTTTCTGCAGGTTTCTTTTCATAATTAAGGGAATTTGGGTTTTTTAAACCTCAATGGATAATAGACATCTGTCAATTATAATAGCATGTGTTAATCTGTAGGTGTTTTCTGCAGACATCTCTTGATAATCAATGAAATTTGGGTTTTAGTCTTTCTACATCACGAAAAAGCAGGTGAGGATGAATTGGGAATATGGGCGTATGTCAATTACAATTGTGTGTGTGTGTGTGTGTAGGTGTTTTCTGCAGGTATCTCTTCATATTTACTGGAATTTAGGTTTTAAATGACTCCAAAGAGAACGAATTCGAAAAATGGGCGTCTGTCAATTATAATTGCATGTGTGGTAATCTGCAGGTGTTTTCTTCACGTCTCTCTTGATGCTTGATGGAATTTGGATTTTAAATGGCTCTAAATTTAGCTTGGTGTAACTCGGAGCTATGACGCTGATAGATTTGCTCTTTCGTGTCATGTAGGAACAACAGCTGAAGTTGTAAAGTTCAGTGTCAGAAGTGAGAAAAGATATTAAATAGGATCTTTTTACTTGGGAATCACAATATCCTGAGAATATCATTTATAATAATGAAGCCGATTTATACCAAGTAAATGATGAAGGGCTATATAAATAAATAAATAGTGAACTGAAGTTATTAAACAATGCTTATATTACTTTTAGAAGAAGTAAAAGGGGAAAAAAATCTGTTGATCTAGGATGGTAGAAAAGACACTACCGTTGGCTGAAATGTCGCTTTATCAAAGAGTTACAAAACACTGTATTCTATTTTTTTGAAAGATGACAGTAACAAGAAGGCACATTGGGGAAATAGCTAGGAAATACAGTGCATAACAAGTATTCTTAATTTTTGCAAATGAAGGCCCATTGTAACTGTAATCATTAGCCATTACACACTCCATTGGCACCCGTACGGGATAGTGCCGTCAGTGCTCCTCACGGGGTGCACTGTAGGCATTACTTAAGGTTCTTTGCAGCGTCCCTTCGGCCCCTAGCTACAACCCCTTTCATTCCTTTTACTGTACCTCCATTCATATTGTCTATCTTCCATCTTGCTATCCACCCTCTCCCAGCAATTATTTCAAAGTGCAACTGCGAGGTTTTCCTCCTGTTAAACCTTTCAAACTTACCTACTCTCAATCTCCTTTCCAGCGCTGAATGACCTCATAGATCCCAGCGCTTGGCCTTTGGCCTAAACTGTATTCCATTCCATTCCATTCCACACTCCATTGGCTACCTTTTTTTTCCTTATATTATTTTCCCATATCTCTCTCGTTCTTATATACATGTGTAGCTCAGCAATGGAACCATAATTAAAGTGGTGAAATGTTAGATTAATAAAACTAAACTTTGAAATCATTCATGTAGTTCAGATCACTACACCAGATGCTGGTATAATATTTTGAATTTAATGATCAGTCTAAGTATGCCTTTCATAACATGCCCTTATAATCCATAATCACTCATTTTGTTCAGATCACTACTCTAGATACCCCCGTAGAGGGGGGTATAACACGCGGTGCACTGTAGGCATTACTTGAGGTTCTTTGCATCGTCCCTTCGGCCCCTAGCTGCAACCCCTTTCGTTCCTTTTACTGTACCTCCATTCATAGTCTTTCTTCCAAATTACTTTCCTCGACCCTCTCCTAACAATTGTTTCATAGTGCAACTGCGAGGTTTTCCTCCTGTTACACCTCGCAAACCTCTTACTCTCAATTTTCCTCTCAGCGCTGAGTGTTCTACAGTAGATGCTATAATAGGACTATCAATTCAATTATCAGCCTGAGTATAGCCTTTATGGCATGCCCTCGTAATCCATAGCCCCCAAAATCTTCCTCCTCAGCTCGTGACCCTCCGGGAAATGACCCAGGGTAGCCAGGACGCAGGTCCGACGCCCCCGCCTCTCTCCAACAACTTTCGCCCCGCCCCAGAAGCTCCACCACAGGCCAGTTCGAACGAATATCGACTTCTCGAACGCGGTGAGTTGGACCTCCGTCGGTAGATTTTGCAATTCTATGGCGTGAATTCTCTCGGTTTTGACCCGCGTGAATTGCAGGTTTATTTGTGAGTGAATTAATTTTTAAATGGAGTTTAATATTCAGATTGTTATTTAGGTCTGATGGACATTATTGCTGTCAGTGACGAGGAGACCAGTTTACCCTCTTCTGAATCCTATTTAATACTTTTCATTTTTCTCTTGAAGTTCTCGATACGATTGTGCGTCAGAAAATGCTTAGGTCTGATGGACAATATTATTATCAGTGAAAAAAGGCCAGTTTAGCCTGTCCTGAACCCTATTCAGTTCTTTTGCCTATTTTTGGCTTTAAATTCTTATACGAATATAAGTATGAATGCGTAAGATGAATAAAATTATATTGTTCATTTCATATATTATATATATAGTACATTGCATATGCATAATGAGATCAAAGTAGAGAATTAAAAGATAGAATTTGAAGTTTCTGATGACCCAATATTTCCCTTACTCTGAGTCTTGTAGAAAATTTATTTTGACCTTAGATATAATAAATTCCTCCACTTCTTCCAGGGGGGAACTTGCCCATCCATGCACCGGGAGGCGTACTATAAAGGTGAGGACATACATACATACATACATACGTACACATACATATATGTATGTATATATGTATATAAATATATATGTATACATATATGTAAAAATATATATATATATATATATATATATATATATATATATGTATGTATATATTCTTACGATGATACACGAACTTAATTAAATTAACTTTTTTTCCCCTTTTCCTCTTAGAGGGAATGACTACAAAAAGTGTTGCCCTTACGTTTCTATGCAAACATTGATTAGGATGTGGTTGCCAGCCTTATGCCCTGGCCAGTGGATGTTCAAATGGGTGATATGCTGACTGGCATTTCCAGGCGGTCACCCTTCCAGATATTGACATGACCCAACGTTCCTTAACTTAGCAGATCTAAAAACAAGTTTTACATATAAACTGTGCCCTGACTTATTCCGGAATGGTTGCATATTACTAAAACGTTTTAAAACTTTTTTCTTTTATTAAAATCTTTATTATTTTTTATATTTTTTTTAATTTCATTTTCATTTTTTAATTCAATATTTTATGAGTCTTATTCGTCAACCCTAACTTTAAAACTCATATCAATAATTATATTTGCAAATTTATAATTGATATCATTTTGACTGATTATGAGAAAAGAAAAATTGCTTTATCTAATTTCTGAATATTTCAGGGTCAGGAATTAAAGAAAAAGACTTAATTATAAAATATATGAAACCTGCCATTAACTTATTCCTAACTGAATATTCTTGACATTAAGTAATTCTTAACTGAATATTCCCGATATTAACGAATTCTTAACTGAATATTCGTGATATTAGCTAATTCCTAACTGAATATTCCTGACAATAGCTAATTCCTAACTGAATATTCCTAACATTAACTAAATCCTAACAGAATCTTTCTGATATTAGCTAATTCCTAACTGAATATTCCTGATATTTACTAATTCCTGACAGAATCTTTGTGATATTAACTAATTCCTAACTGAATATTCCTGATATTAACTAATTCCTAACTGAATGTTCCTGACATTAACTAATTCCTAACAGAATTTTTTTTATATCAACTATTTCCTAACTGAATATTCCTGACATTAACTAATTCCTAACTGAATATTCCCGACATTAATTCTTAACTGAATATTCCTGACCATTAACTAATTCTTAACTGAATATTCCTGACATTAACTAATTCCTAACTGAATATTCCAGACATTAACTAATTCCTAACTGAATATTCCAGTCATTAACTAATTCCTAACAGAATCTTTCTGCCATTACCTCATTCCTAACAGAATCTTTCTGACATTAACTCATTCCTAACTGAATATTCCTGATATGAGTTAATTCCTAACTAAATATCCCTGACACTAACTAAATCTTAACTGAATACACGTATTTCTGAGAGCCCATAAATCGTTGAACATTATATCAGAATTCTAAAACAGTTTTTATTTTCCTTATTCTGTTGCGTTTTCTGGCGTGAAGAATTTCTAGCGAGTCCGGTACAATGAAAAAATTAATTCATTGGTTCTGTAATAAATTGCAGAATTATGGAAGTGCGTAAACTGCATTTACGAAAGAAATTAGGGATTTTGAATACGTAATGGGGAAAGTGATTACTCCAAATCCAGTGTTTTGGGTTTGTAAGTGTTGCTTATTCTCTCTCTCTCTCTCTCTCTCTCTCTCTCTCTCTCTCTCTCTCTCTCTCTCTCTCTCTCTCTCTCTCTCGGGGTTTAAATAATGTGAAATCCGGAGTTTCAATCATGTGAAATCCGGGAGTTTTAATCGTGAAATCCGGAGTTTAAATCATATGAAATCCGGAATTTAAGTCATATGAAATCGGGAGTTTAAATCTCATGAAATCTGGAGTGTAAATCATATAAAATCTGGAGTTTCAATCACGTGAAATCCGGAGTTTAAATCATGTGAAATCCGGAGTTTAAATCATAAAAAATCTGGAGTTTGAATCATGTGAACCCGAAGTTTAAATCATGTGAAATCTGGAGTTTCAATATAATCCGGTATTTAATGGACATGAAATCCGAATTTAAATCGCATGAAATCCGGAGTTTAAATCGTATGAATCCGAAGTTTAAATCATTTGAAATCGGGACTTTAAATCATATGAAATCGGGTGTTTAAATCATGTGAAATCCAGAGTTTAAATCATCTGAGATCCGAGTTTAAATCATATGAAATAGGGCGTTTAAATCAACTGAAATCCGGAGTTCTTCAGACGATTTTTATTATGCAATAGTTCAGACGAAGCTGTTTAGAACATCATCACGATAATTTGTTTTACATTTTCTTTGATTTTTCTTCTTGTTTCCTCTGACGTCTGATGAGGACGGTGATTGATAGGATGTGATTTATTAATAATGCCAGATCTCTCTCTCTCTCTCTCTCTCTCTCTCTCTCTCTCTCTCTCTCTCTCTCTCTCTCTCTCTCTCTCTCTCTCTCTCTCAGACTGAAGTAACTGAAATAAAAAAATTCAGAAATTTATGTGATTTCAGATTTAACTCTCTCTCTCTCTCTCTCTCTCTCTCTCTCTCTCTCTCTCTCTCTCTCTCTCTCTCTCTCTCTCTCTCTCTCTCTCAGACTGAAGTAACTGAAAAAAAATTCAGAAGTTTATGTGATTTCAGATTTAACTTATCCTCTCTCTCTCTCTCTCTCTCCTCTCTCTCTCTCTCTCTCTCTCTCTCTCTCTCTCTCTCTCTCTCTCTCTCAGACTGAAGTAACTGAAAAAAAAATTCAGAAGTTTATGTGATTTCAGATTTAACTTATCCTCTCTCTCTCTCTCTCTCTCTCTCTCTCTCTCTCTCTCTCTCTCTCTCTCTCTCTCTCTCTCTCTCTCTCTCTCAGATTGAAGTAACTGAAATTAAAAAGAAAAGTATACCGAAGGTCATCGACGAAGCTTGAGAGAAAAAAGGTACCGATAAAAAAACCTGAAGATTTTACTGGTGTTTTTTCACTAGATACTGACATTTTGTCACACAGCGGCCACCGGCGCTAGTTAATTATTCTTGACATAGTACATTTGCATAAGGCGCCGGTTCTCGCTGTCACGTGACCTTTGTGAAAAAACCCGAGGGAATTGAGATGATTAGAACCTGCTGGTTTTAGTAGAAATGGAATTTATCCCCGAGGTATATTTAATTTGGTAAAATCGAATTCATGGAAGAATAATAAATATTTTGGTGTTTTTTAGGACTAGATGAGTTGAAATCCAGAAAATAATTGGATTCATATTTTAGGTAAATTATAAGTTTTTCTTGTGATTTATTAAATTGAATTAGAGAACAGAGACGTAAATTGAAGAATGCATTTCATAAAACATAACTGACGAGAGATTTTTAAATTAATGGAAGAGAATTATATCGACATATTTTACAAAAGAAAATCAAATATGTCGTGAACTCCAGTCCAGAAATTTCTGACTGAGAAGATCCAGTAAACTGCAGTAAATTCTGGAAATTCTGGAGCTGTTTTTCAGTAATTCTGGATTTGAAATCAAGAATTAAGATTAGGCTTTTCTACCCCTTAGTGGGGTGTCTGCGGGTCCCTTCGGCTCCTAGCTGCACCGACTTTTTAGCCTTTCTTTAGTCTTGCTGTCCAGCCTCTCCAACTGTTATTTCTTAGATCCTTGCACATCATCTCCTTTATTTTCTGAATCTCTTACCTCGCTGTCCAACCACTCTAACTCTTTCCTTTCAGTGTCTTTAGCTCTGAACGGCCGAAAGTGCCCCATTGCTTGGCTTGACAGCCTAAAATTTCATAAAACGAGAAGTCAAATTAATCCCATGTGTGTGTGTGTGTGTGTTTGCGTTTTTTAGTCTCTTGTTATTTCTGTATCACAGTATTACCTGTTCTTATTTGTCTCCTCAGCTAACACCTGGACATTCAGCTAGCTTGCAGGCAAGGCTGCTGCCAGTGCAACAAGGACACAAGAGCCAGGGACGCTTGGTAAACCTGCCGAGGCAATCTTTCATGACTTAGATGATGAAGAGGATTACGATGATTGCGGAGGGGACGGTGATGCTGATGATGATTATGGTGGTGATGGTTATGGTGGTGAGGGCAGTGGTGATGACGAGCTCATGGTGATGACCTTTTGACCGTCCTTTTGCTATAAATAGCGAAAACTTTGTATTCGCCTGATAAGCGAACACAGTGAATGATATGACATTCAGGTTGAGGCAACGAATTAGAGCAATAGTATTAAGATGGTGTGACGTCATTCGTTAATTTAAAAGGATGCTATCTTCATTGCGGCGTTGCCGGTTAATGCATAGTCCAGATTAAAGTTTAAGGAAGTGATGATAATATTATTAATGATGTGAACAATGAGAAAAACTCGTATTAAATATAGATTCGTGTCAGTTGGTTAAAATGCTGAGAAGTGAATCTATGCGAAAACTCCAGTGGACCCAAACAACAGACAATAACAAACGATGATAAATAAGAGTGTGAATGAAAGGAAAATTCAGAAAAATTGAAGGAACAGTCAAAAGGATGTTATTCGTGAAAAAATGAAAACGCTTTATTTTTTTTTAATTAGTGAAGCGAAATGTCACTGAAAATAAAAACAGAAATTCTTTTCGCGTCAATGCGCCTTGGACGATGGTGCTGATAAACAAACGTGTAAAAATTTTTTTTTACAAATAAATGAATAAACAAATAGACTTCAGAGAGGGAGGTGCTAAAGCGGATGCTTTGTCAGCAGTTGATAAAAGCATAAAAAAGAAGCAAAAAAGAAATAAACGACGGAAATGAAAAAAAAACAGAATTTGAGAGTCGAAGTTTCTCCCAGACAGTGACTCAATATTTTGGCGAATTTTTCTTCACCTGTTCCGGCAGAAATTGAGGGTAATTACAGGCAGTGTGTGTTACAGGTTACAGGCAGAGTGTAATACAGGTTACAGGCAGTATGTATTACAAGTTATGGTGAATTACAGGCTACAGGCAGTATGTATTACAAGTTATGGTGAATTACAGGCTGCAGGCAGCGTGCATTACAGGTTACTGGTAGTTTGAATTGCAGTTTCAGTAGTGTCAATTGCAGGTTACAAGCAGTGTGTATTACAGGTTACAGGCAGTGTGACTTGCAGGTTACAGGCAGTGTATAACAGGTACAGGCAGTATGTATGACAGGTTATAGGCACGATGACTTAAAGGTTACAGGCAGTGTGTATGACAGGTTACAGGCAGTGTTTATTACAGGTTACAGGCAGTATGACTTACAGGTTACTGGCAGTATGACTTACAGGTTACAGGCAGTGTGTATGACAGGTTACATGCACTATGATTTTACAGGTTACAGGCAGTATGACTAACAGGTTACAGGCAGTGTGTATTACAGGTTGCAGGCAGTGTGTATGACAGGTACAGGCAGTATGACTTACAGGTTACAGGCAGTGTGTATTACAGGTTACAGGCAGTGTGCATTACAGGTTATAGGCAGGGTGAATTACAGGTCACGAGGCACTGTATGAGAGGTTACAGTCGGTGTGTAATACAGGTTACAAGCACTATGTATGACAGGTTACAAGCAGTATGCATTACAGGTTGCAATCATTGCGAATTACAGGTTGAGACAATGTGTGTTGCAGGTTATAGGCAGTGTTAATTACAAGTTGCAGCGGTGTGTAACACAGGTTACAGGCACTGTGTATGACAGGTTACAGGCAGTAATGCACTACAGGTTACAATCATTGCGAATTACAGGTTGAGACAGTGTGTATTGCAGGTTATATGCAGTGTTAATTACACGTTACAGCGGTGTGTGTATTGAAAGTTACAAGTAGTGTGTATTACAGGTTACAGGGCAGTGTCAATTACAGCTGTACAGGCTGCTTTGGTGGTGGTTCACAAGGAATATCAGAGGATAGTGGTTGATTTTGTGCCATCCTGCTTATCGCTTAAGGGGAGGCCCTTTGTTGACCATTTTGTCATCATTCATTATTGAAAAGTCATTATTCATTCATTCATCCAAGTATTTCCTGAAAGTGAAGGATGAATGACTTGGCAGTGAAAGGGAAGTTCTTCAAAATTTTTATTAGTCTTAGTAAAAGGATATTTTGATTCCAAACCGGTAGAGGACTCCGTCCTTTTTTGGAACTAAATGAAAAATTATATGACACTTTCCTTCTAGGATTGTGTCACAAATCGGTATAGAAGTAAATATACTGAAAAACTATGTGACACTTTCCTCTAGAGTTGTGTCACACAGTTCAATAAAAGCAAAGATATTGAAAAACTGTATGACACTTTCCTCTAGAAGTGTCACATAATTCAATTTAAATATACATATTGAAAAACTATACGACACTTTCCTCTAGAAGTGCCACACTGTTCAATAAAAGTAAAGATATTACAAAACTATATGACGCACTCTAGAAGTGTGTCACATCATTCAATAATAGTAGAGATATTGAAAAATTATGACACTTTCCTCTAGAAAGTGTCACAGAATTCATTTAAATATACATATTGAAAAACTATGTGACACACTCTAGAAGTGTGTCACACAATTCAGTAAAAGCAGATATTTTGAAAAGATATATGACACTTTCCTCTAGAAGTGTCACACAATTCATTAAATTAGAGATATTGATAAACTATATGACACTTTCATCTAGATTTGTGTCACACAATTCAATAAAAGTAAACATATTGAAAAACTATATGACACTTCCCCTAGAAGTGCCACAATTCATTAAGATTAGAGATAGCTTTCGTAATTTGAATTAGTGTGTGAGGGCTGGTCTTCAGGAGTAATATACGAGAATATTCTCAAATAAGGAAAAGTTTTGCCTGTAATGAACGAGTCACTCCCAGGCGGGGCTGCTTATTTATACGCTTTTTATTCTTCCGAGGAAGAATTGAAATTTCTCTGGTTTTGGAAAGTGACAGATACCATGTACTCCCTGCATTATACACACACACACACACATATATATACATACATTATATATATGCATATATATATATTACATATATACGTATATGTATATCATTCTCTAGGGGCTTTAACAAGTATATGTATTCATTTATCACAAATTATTCTGTTGTAACCAGTTCATATATATTTTTTTTAATCTGACTGGAAGAAGTTATAGGACAGAATAGCCTAACCCGAGGCGGAAATAAGTTCATTAATTTTGTTAGAAGACCAGAATTAGAGACAATTTGTTTCAGGTCTTCTTTTTCGTATTTTTAAGTTTTAGCATGAGGAGAGAGAGAGAGAGAGAGAGAGAGAGAAGAGAGGAGAGAGAGAGAGAGAGAGAGAGAGAAGAGAGAGAGAGAGAGAGAGAAAAAAAAAAAAACAAGAGATTTTGAGGGAGAGAAAGAGAGCAAGACCGAGAGAGAGAGAGAGATGAGAGAGCAAAAGAGAGAGAGTGAAAGAGAGAAAAAGAGAAAGAGTCAGGAAAAAAGGAAGAGATTTTGAGGGAGAGAGAAAGAGAGCAAGGCCGAGTGAGAGAGAAAAAGTGTGAAGGAGAGCGAGAGAGTGAAAGAGAGAAAAAGAGAAAGAGAGCGAGAGTCAGGAAAAAAGAAAGAGATTTTGAGGGAGAGAAAGAGAGCAAGGCCGAGTGAAGAGAAAAAGTGTGAAGGAGAGCGAGAGAGTGAAAGAGAGAAAAAGAGAAAGAGAGCGAGAGTCGGGAAAAAAGAAAGAGATTTTGAGGGAAAGAAAGAGAGCAAGACCGAGAGAGAGAGAGCAAAAAAAGAGAGAGAGAGCAAAAGAGAGAAAGAGAGAGAGAGAGCAAAAAAGAGAAAGAGAGAAAAAGAGAGATAGAAGGGCAGATTGCATGAATAACCTGGTCTCTGTGCGGGAGGCATAAACATATTTCATTAGGATAATCATCTGAGGTAACTTCGTAAATGTTTTTACTTTCGTGTCCTTCAGTAATGGTTCTCTCTTGTAATATAAAACTCTTTTTTTACATATTGTCCTCTTTAGTGTCATCTTATTAAATATTCTTTTCTCTTTTATTTATAATTTTCGTGTTGCGCATTTTTTCAGCAGTTCGATTTAATGTATAATTTCCGTTAACATATTCATCAAAAGTATATTATTGATCTATTCATTATAGATATATATATGTATACTATATACATATAATAGAATACATATATAATATATATATATATAATATTATATATATTATATATATATATATATATAGTATATATATATATAATATATACATATACAATATACATATACATATGCATGAAAATGTCCTCTAATTTTCAGTTGCTTAAAATAAATATTCGATTTTTTAATTATATAACAATATACACTTAGTATTATCTATTTCTTCAGTAACACTTCATCAGTTCCATTTGATATCTGTCATCAAAAGATACTGTTGTAATTATTCCTGCTTATCATTATACCAAAAAAAATTAGAGAGAAAAATCATCATTGTAATATAATTAATATTCGTCATTTTTTTCTCTCCTTAAGAACAAATTGTGATTGGATGCAAATCGAGACAGTAAGAAACAAAGAGTTTGTTCCCAGAATAACCTCAAGAATTTTAATCACATTGCTGTAATGTAATCAGGGGGGGAAAAAAAGTATTGTTGGCGTTTGAAATCAGTACGAACAAAAACAATGACGATATCAGTAATGATCATAATTGATTGTTTATTTTTTTTTTTTTTAAATCAGAATCCTCAGCGTTTGTTTAGTGCCTCGTAATTAAACATGTTGTTATAACTATCTGAGGCTTTGTTGTGGTTGTCGATGTTATTTTTTGGTTGTAGGAAAACAATAAATAGCAACGCAAACACATTATTATAACCATCTGAGGCTTTGTTGAGGTTGTTTTTTGGTTGTAGAAAAACTATAAATAAGAAAGGTAAACATTGTAATAACCATCTGAGGCTTTATTGTGGTTGTTTTTTTGTTGTAGAAAAACTAAAAATGGAAAGGTAAACATTGTTATAAACATCTGAAACTTTGTTGTGGTTTTTTGTTGTAGAAAAACTATAAATGAGAAAGGTAAACATTGTTATAACTATCTGAGGCTTTGTGGTTGTTTTTTTGTTGTAGAAAAACTACAAATAGAAATGTAAACACATTGAGGCTTTGTTGTGGTTGTTGATGTTATTTTTTGGTTGTAGAAAAACTATAAATGGAAAGGTAGGTTTAATTCATTGAATTTGAGGACCGTTATCTTCTCTGTATCATAGAACAATGTTGTTTTTTTATAGAACTAATATATATATAATATATATATACTATATATATATATACTATTATATATATATATATAATATATATACATATAAGTATATATATAATATATATATATATATATATTATATTATATATAATATATTAATATACTATATATATATATGAGTTTTCTTGTAATTACCTGATTGTAAATATTGGTTATTTATCACGATTATTTGTGAGGTTTATTAATTATATACATGTAAATATGTGTGTATATATATATATATATATATATATATATTATATATATTATATAATATATATTTGTGTTTGTGTATATATATATACATATCATACATACATAGTATGTATGTATGAATATATATATATATTATATATATATATATTATATATATATATATATATATATATATATATGCACATATGTTATACATATATATAATTATATTACACATATATATAATAAAATTCATAAATAATCGTGTTAAATAACCCATAAACACAACACAACCAGGTAATTACAAGGAAAACGAGAAACTTCTGAATTCTCCTCCTTTGTAATTTCTTGCAGTCGTTCTCTTTCTTAAACAAGCAAAGTCTGTTCATTATTTAACCTTTCAAGGAATATCAAAACTTCAGTGAACTGTATCGCATAAACATTTCACAGACGAACAGACCGGTTGATGTATGCTTCCTCTGTGGGGGGGTTTATAGATCAAATATTCACTGAGCTTCTTTTGTAAATTTATACATCTTTATTACTTTATCATTCTGGCGGCAGAGGTGAATAGGAGATCTGTTTATTGCTTTTTTTTTAATTCTGAAACGGTGGACGGAAGCTTAGTTGTTTGATAGTGGTCTGTCTCAAACTGATACCACCGTCCATTCTGTCAGCTTTTTCAGTCGTTAAATTGTCTTTATTATATTCTGTCAACTTTTTCACTTATATTTTATTTATCATATTAGATCATTTGAGTGATTAGTGCTTTTGGCAGTTACATCTTGCTACAATAAATCTCGCCAGTTTTAATCCGCATAATTATGCGTTCACATTACGTATAGAAAAACTATTTTAGCTTGTCAGTCATAAGGAAATTACTGGTGCGCTTGTTTTAAAGGGAAATGTAATATGATTATATTTATAAACTAATAAACTTCACTAAATGTAATATGACGAAGATTATTAATAGGCAGTTCGTTTAAATAAATATTTTAGTTATCTAATTTTCTTTGTCGTTCTGACGAACTCTGAACAAAAAAAATACTTGTATTTATAGCTGAAGATTCTTCACATGTCAGAATATGACGACCACGCAGACAGATATTTTTGAGCACAAAAAAATAGAGGGAGAGATAAAAAGGTAAACGAAGAGGACAGAGAGAGAGAGAGAGAGAGAGAGAGAGAGAGAGAGAGAGAGAGATGAGAGAGAGAGAGAGAGAGAGAGAGAGAGAGAGAGAGATTCCACCTGAATTAACACTTCAACGGGGGAGGGGAGAAAAGTTGATCAACTTTTTACGAGTGGGCTTACCTTATTATTCTTAAAAAAGAGAGAGAGAGAGAGACAGAGAGACTTTATCATGTATTTTTCACGGGGAACGGAAAGATGAAAGGTATCCCGTCGAAAAATGAGTGACTGAGTTACAGGATTTTATGAATCAAGATGACTTCCATACAATATGCAATATGAAAGACAGTCCCATTGGGTTTTACCTAATCTCAAACAGGAGAAAAGAAAGGGATATTCTTGATGATCTCGAGAAGGAGGTTGAAGAAAGTTTAATATTATTATTCGTATTGTAATGAATTTCATTGTATGCATACGTACAATGAAAGAAAACGCGTAATAAAGACGAAGAGAGAATTAATTGAATAACTCAGTCCACGAAGAAGAATTAGAATTGATCTTAGAATCTTATGACTACCTAAGGAATGGTTTCCCCTTCACTCCGCTGGGGTGATGACGGCTTGTTTTTTTTTATGTAACACTGGGAATTTTGAATATGAATTTAGTTATTGAATCGTGACAGTCTGAGGTGATGAATATGAATGTAGTCTTTTAATGTAACATGTTAGATTGCTGAATATGAAATTAGCTTTTGGGTGTAACATTTTTGAGTGATGAATGATAATTTAGTTTCTTATTATAAAGTTTTTTGAGTGCTGAATATGAATTTATTTTTTTTAATGTTACGTTATGGAGTGCTGGATGTGAATATAGTGTTCAATATAAATTTTTGAGTGCTTAACATAAATTTAGTTTTTTAGTATAATATTTTGGAGTGTTTGATATGAATATAATTTTTTAATATAAATCGTGAAATGCTTAATATAATTTTTCGATATAATATTTTGGAGTGCTTAACATGAGTACAGTTTTTTTGTAATGTAAATAAGGAGTCCTTAATATAAATTTAGTTATTTATGTAACATTTTGGAGTGCTTAGTAACCGCCAGTCATCTAAGTAAAGAAAAATATGCTTAATATGAATTTAGTTTTTTCAGTGTAATATTTTAGAGTGCTTATCACGAATACAGGTTTTTTAATGTAAATAAGGAGTTTGTAACATAAATTTAGTTATTTAATGTAACCAACAGTCATCTAAGAAAAGAAAAAAATATATATTTTCTTATTTCTGCCTAAGAATTATCGCATAAACCAATCTTCCGCCTTCTTCCTAATCCGTGTAATTAAGGGATCAACGTCTCATCAAGCAATAAATTTATTGAAGCTTATTCCTTTTATTTTTGGGAGTTTCCAGCCAAGAGAGCGATAATTCATTACGAAAGCTATTTCCCCCCAAAGCAGGTGTGGCGGAAACTCAGGCAAAACAGCGGAAGGGAAATGAATGCCAAATTTGGATGTGTCGTTTCGCGTCGAAATCAATAATTATCATGAGGATTTCTTGAAAGTGGAGGTGTCTTCACAGAGAAGATGTTTTTATTTATAAAATAATGATGTAATTTTTGTAGTCTGACATTTAATTGATGTTGACGTTTAAGCTGGTTTCCATAAGAAGATAATGTAATTTGTATGATCTGACATTTGAGTGGTATGGACGTTTAACTTTGTTTCACTAAGAAAATAATGTAATTTTTTAATCTGACATTTGAGTGCTATAGACATTTAATCTTGTTTCGATAAGAAAATAATGTAATTTTTGTAATCTGGCATTTGAGTGGTATAGACATTTAATCTGGTTTCGCTCTCAAAATAATGTAATTTTTGTAATTTAACATTTGAGTGCTACAGACATTTAATCTGGTTTCGATAAGAAAATAATGTAATTTTTGTAATCAAACATTTAAGTGCTACAGACATTTAATGTGGTTTCGATAAGAAAATAATGTGATTTTTGTAATCTGGCATTTGAGTGCTATAGACATTTAATCTTGTTTCGATAAGAAAATAAAGTAATTTTATAAGCTAACATTTGGATGATATGAACATTTTTAATAATTTTTACAAGCTCACGTTTGGGCGATACGGACATTTTTTAAAAATCATTTACCATCTTCAAAAGACTTTCTATCTTCACATAAACTTCCAAACATTCAACTTCCCTATATTTTTTATTTTTTCATATACAAAATTCTCTCATTTCGCCAAGAGCAACTTCAGTTCAGGTACTTCACCAACATTTAGATCTAAAAGGTCCCACAACTTCACCAAGAGCATCAACTTCCAACTCATCTAGTTCACCAAGATAAAAGGTTTTAGGCCAAGGTCACCACCACGAATACAGAACTGCCTGGTGTAAAAAAAAAAATGTAAATAAAAACCCACACGAAGTTCGACTTCAAGCTCTGAAACGCATTTTCTCCCCAGAGTCCTGATTAGAATTAAGTTACTTGTAGTGTGTTACCAAGAGAGCCTGTGATATTCATGAATACATTGCAAGAGTTTGCAACAAAAACAATCATTTTTTTTGTGGGGTGTTGTTGTTGCTACTGCTGACGATGCTTGTGCAATTGCAAAGGCATCATATATCCGCGTAGATAACTTTAGGAAATTATTTTGCAACTGTCAATGGACACAAACGCTTTTATATGTGTATAGTGGATGTTTAAGGTACATCTTCGCCCTCTTTGTAAATACAAAAAAATAAATAAATAAATAAAAAAACATGAATAATATTGTTACTTTAACAGATAAGCTTTGCACCCACACTAAAGGAAATGTAAGCACGTGTGCACATATGGACGTGCTTTGTTTTGCAGAGGGATAATTTTGCTCTTAGGTAGCAATTTTTGCTCTTCAGTGGCAACTTTCCTCTTTAGTAGCAATTTTGCTCTTCAGTGGCAACTTTCCTCTGTAGTGGCAACTTTGCTATTTAGTAGCAAGGATGCTCTGTAGTCGCAACTTTGCTCCTTAGTAGCAGCTTTGCTCTCAAGTAGCAACTTTGCTATCAAGTAGCAAATTTGCTCTTAAGTAGCAACTTTGCTCTTTAGTGGCTATGTTACTGTTTTGTAGCAAATTTACTCCTAAGTAGCAACTTTGCTCTTTAGTGGCTATGTTACTGCTTTGTAGCAAATTTGCTCCTAAGTAGCAACTTTGCTCTTTAGTGGCTATGTTACTGTTTTGTAGCAATTTTGCTCTTTAGTAACAACTTTCCTCTTAAGTAGTAATGTTGCTCTGAAGTAGCAACGTTGCTCTTTAGTAGCAACTTTGCTATTTAGTAGCAAATTTGCTCTTCTGATGCAATAGTGCAGCAAATTTGCTCTTTTGTAATAATGTTGCTCTTTAGTAGCAATTTTGCACTTTAGTAGCAATGTTCCTACTTAGTAGCAGTGTTGCTCTTTAGTAGCAATTTTGCTCTTTAATAGTAATGTTGCTCGTAAGTAGCAATGTTGCTCTTTAGTAGCAGTGTTGCTCTTTAGTAGCAATTTTGCTCTGCTCCTTAATAGTAATGTTGCTCGTAAGTAGCAACGTTGCTCTTTTGTAGCAATATCAGATGCTGTGTTTGTCTTCTTGTCCAAATAAAACTCATGAAAGAGAATAGTGTGTTTTTTTTATGTTGAATTAATACCTATAATTAAAAAATTTTCCTTTCGTGAACTTAGAATCTACTGGAATATTATTATTGTTATTATTATTATTATTATTATTATTATTATTATGACAACGTTTTACTTTTGTGTTCATAGAATCTACTGGATTGTATTATTATTATTATTATAATTATTATTATTATTATTATTATTATGACAAAATTTTTATTTTGTGTTCATAGAATCTACTGGATTGTATTATTATTATTATTATTATTATTATTATTATTATTATTATTATTATTATTACAAAATTTTCCTTTGTTGTACGTAGAATCTGCTGGAATATTATTATTATTATTATTATTATTATTATTATTATTATTATTATTATTATTATTATTATTATCAAGGTATTGCTTTTGTTATTGTAATGTTTTAAAATATGCACAGTTTTTATACAGGTAGGTTCAACGATAGCCCATATGCAAAGGAGAAGAATTAAGGATATGCTAGAATAAAAACGAAAATAGAAAATTGATCAACTTAAAGAAGAAAGCAACGAAACAAACATAAAAAAACATAAATAAATGAAGTGTAATTCGTAGAGTATTGGTTAATGGTCAAAACAGCTTCCTGAATTTGCTTCCAGTGGAATTTAACTGAAAAATAAATAAATGAGGGATAAAAATCAATCATAAAGGCAACTAGAAGAATAGACGAGATAGAAAATAAATAAATGAGGGATTAAAATAAATCCTAAACGGCAAATACAAGAAGAGAAGAGATAATAAAGAATAAGTTGGACGAGAAAGATAAGACTTGCTGATGATCACTTGAGGCAAAACGCAGGCTTTTATTGTTTTGTTTGGTTTAGGGAAAGCAACAGTCACTAGGAAAAAAGGAACGCTTGGTTGTCAGAGATTTCTGGATCGCGGCCAGAATTGAAGGATAAAAGATTTAAGGAGGTTTCATTATGAAATTGTGACGGTTGATTTCGCTGTTACTACGCTCCAGTTATGCAAGCAGAACGCGCGCGCGCGCGCGCCCGTGTGTACATGTGTGTGTGTGCGTATACATATACATATTATATATATATATATTTGTATATATTATATATTACATACATATATATATATATATAGTATAATATAATATATAAGTATATATATATTTATATTTATATATATAAATATACAAATAAATTATATATATAAATATATATATATATTTATATATATATTATATATATATATATATATATATATAATATATTATATATATATATATAATATATATATATATATATATTATTATATATATATATATATATATATATATATATTATATATATAATATATATATATATATCAATAATATATGTATATATATACACACATAAATATGCATAATTTTCTTTAAAGTTCCAACGGTTAAGTATACAATAGAAATAAAAGTGACCAAAGCAATACTAGTACAGAGCTTTCGAATGATGTACTAAAAGATAACTTAGATTTAAAAGCTTAAATTACGCCTCATTCCGTTCATTTTCACGACCTTGTATGTGAAGACTCCGTAGAGTTTCTTCGTGACGTCATCACCCCTTGACAGTTCGCTCCAATAAGGGTGATAATTTTCGTTTTAATCTTTTCCTTATTCCTAATTTTTCTCAGTGAATTTCGTTATTTGTCTGATTTTTTGGTGCCTGGCTTATCGTACTGTTAATCTCTAGGTAGTTAGTGACAACACCTTAAAACGTAAATTGATTTGACAATATGATATTCATTTAGTTATTTTTTTGTTTCACTGAATGTGTTTACGGCTGCGGTTACAAATTCAGTTCGTCTGTAGTTTTATTTTATGTATTTGTATACTTAGTTTTCGTTTTTTATAACTTCTTTTAATTTTTTGTCAAATATACAGAAATAGATTTAAATACAATTAGTAAATCTTCTGATCATTCCCCTTGTAGGGTAAATGATAATACTTTTACAATAAATAAAACTGAATTTTCATAAGAACGTTACAAAATTACTTAAAAAATTTATGTATGATATTAAGAATTGGTGCTACTTGAGGCAAGAAGACTGGACTCAGGCATGGGACAATTATTAACATATATATATATATATATATATAATATATATTATATATATATATAGAGAGAGAGAGAAGAGAGAGAGAGAGAGAGAGAGAGAGAGGAGATGAGAGAGAGAGAAGAGAGAGAGAGAGAGAGAGAGAGAGAGAGAGAGAGAGAGAGAGTTTACACGAATGCTCCATTATGCTAGCTATTCTGTTCATGAATTATTTGAATTGATGCGCAATATTGTATGTGTACTAATTAATGTTGAATGTAGTTGCAATGAGATATATATTATATAAAATTATATATATGTGTGTGTATGTATGTATGTATTTATATGTATGTATGTACTGTATAACTGAATCACTAAAATATGGAACGTGATGAATACATAAAGGCAAATATGTATAATATAATATATATATATATATATATATATATATAGAGAGAGAGAGAGAGAGAGAGAGAGAGAGAGAGATCGAGAGAGAGAGAGAGAGAGAGAGAGAGAGAGAGAGAAGAGAGAGA
>JANJGK010000033.1:34504010-34598582 GCA_039081455.1 Macrobrachium rosenbergii
AGGGTGCTTGCGTCAACGTCAAGGAAGGGACAGCTATGGAAGCACCATTGGTCACGGCTGCTAGGACCAATAACGTGGCGGCGGTCAACATCCTTCTCATGGTAATCTTGGACTCGTTCGATTGGGCAGTTCCATTTCGTTCCTGTCTTTTGTTTTGGTCTGAGCGACTCTTCTTCTTCTTCTTCCGCGCTTAACCTAGGCTTCATTCATTAGATGTTTAGGGTGTTTAGCTTTCGTTTTGAGGTGGTAAGTGGTGTGTTAGCTTAAATAGTATTGAAATTTCTCTCATGATTAAGAGAAGGGTCTTTACCAATGTCAGGTTTTTGATAAATGAATCCTTTTCAAATATAGCTCCTGCTCTTAAGGTTGAATTTTGCACAGTGCATCTGTTAATGTTCCTTCATTGTATGGAACATGTAAGCTAAACTCCAGAACTTGTAGTGTCGTAAATAGATCTTACAGTGTCATTTTCAAAAGTAGTTTTGTTTCATGTGACACTATTTCAGAAGCAGTTTAGTTCCACATGAGACTATTTCAAAAGTAGTTTAGTTTCATATGAGACTATTTCAAAAGCAGTTTAGTTTCTTGTGAGACTATTTCAAAAGTAGTTTAGTTTCATAGGAGACTATATCAAAAGTAGTTTATTTCCATATGAGACTATTTCAAAAGTAGTTTAGTTTCATATGAGACTATTTCACAAGCAGTTTAGTTTCTTGTGAGACTATTTCAAAAGTAGTTTAGTTTCATAGGAGACTATATCAAAAGTAGTTTATTTCCATATGAGACTATTCAAAGTAGTTTAGTTTCATATGAGACTATTTCAAAAGTAGTTTAGTTTCATAGGAGACTATTTCAAAAGTAGTTTAGTTTCATAGGAGACTATTTCAAAAGTAGTTTATTTCCAAATGAGACTATTTCAAAAGTAGTTTAGTTTCATATGAGACTATTCCAAAGGTAGTTTAGTTTCATGTGAGACTATTTCAAAAGTAGTTTAGTTTCATATGAGACTACTTCAAAAGTAGTTTAGCTTCATATGAGACCATTTCAAAATTAGTTTAGTTTCATATGAGACTTTTTCAAAAGTAGTTTAGTTTGTTGAGTTTCATATTAGACTATTCCTATGCATGGAACTTGAGAGAATTAAGATCTTCCTGAAATTGTACCTTATAAGCTGTTATTATGGCTATTTACTTGGTCCCAGTTCACCTCCAAATTAGACAGGGACTGGCTGATACGTGTCATGTTCTTGTTGCTGCCAACATGCAAATTGTAGCTTTGATCTGTGAGTGGAGATTTATCCGCCAATCACAAACTCACGGTGAATAGAAACCGTTGGGTAAGATTAAAATCTGGAGGTATATATACAGGTTTTCAGCTCACTTCAGTGAATGAATCTTTCATTCAAATGAGAGGAATCAATAATGAGTTAGAATGTTGTTAATTGTTTAAACCTACGTGGCATCAGTATTAACTTCTGGTATTTGATTATAAGAAGTTCTCTCTCTCTCTCTCTCTCTCTCTCTCTCTCTCTCTCTCTCTCTCTCTCTCTCTCTCCTCTCTCTCTCTCTCTCTCTCTTAGTTATAAGATTAAGAATGTGGATGTACTGAGGATTCCAGTATCCTGGTTTTAAAGTGACTTATTAATATGATCTCGAAATTCTGTCTTGTCGTTGGTTAATTTTGAATTAGATTAATAATTCAAATTTCATTAATTGATTTGGTGTCAGTACGAAATCTGGTCATAGGTATCGAATGGGAATTATGGTACTAGTGTCTTTTTGTCATGCTTCTTTTGATATTACGCCTACTTTCAGTCACCATTCAATTTCTTACTCTCTAGAACATTTCTAGATAACTTTTGTGGAAGCTATCATATATTATTATACATAAAAGTGGAACGACTTTCATTAATACTGGTGATTATGTTGTCAGTAGCGTAGCCATTAAATCCTGGGCTGACGACTTTCATTTCAAGCAAAGATCATTTTCATATTTCACGATTCTGATTCTCATAAGCCAAGTTCTCTTATTGATTTTGCAGATTGCTTAGGAAGCTAGAGCTATTGCTAGCTTGACTTTACAACAGTTTATATGTTGATAGATTAACAGTTGTTTTCTGTGTACTGTAGTTTCAGTAACGCTAAAAATTATAATTTTTTACAATTAAATGTGTTTTAGAGAACTGAATAAAAGATTTAAGGAAGGAAGACATAGATCTATCCTTTAAAAAACCTAGACTTATCCTTTGAAAGATCTAGACCCATCCTTTAAAAGACCTAGATGTATCCTTTAAAAGACCTAGACCTGTCCTTTAAAAGACCTGGACTTATCCTTTAAAAGGCCTGGATTTATCATTTAAAAGACCTAGATCTATCCTTTAAAAGACCTAGACCTGTCCTTTAAAAGACCTGGACTTATCCTTTAAAAGGCCTAGATTTATCATTTGAAAGACCTAGCTCTATCCTTTAAAAGACCTAGACCTATCTTTTAAAAAGACCTGGACGTATCCTTTAAAAGGCCTAGATTTATCATTTAAAAGACCTAGATCTATCCTTTAAAAGACCTAGGCATATCCTTTCAAAGTACTAGATCTATCCTTTAAAAGACCTAGACTGTCCTTTAAAAAACCTAGACTGCCCTTTAAAAGACCTAGATCTATCCTTTAAAAGACCTAGACCTGTCCTTTAAAAGACCTGGACTTATCCTTTAAAAGGCCTAGATTTATCATTGTGAAAGACCTAGCTCTATCCTTTAAAAGACCTAGACCTATCTTTTAAAAGACCTGGACGTATCCTTTAAAAGGCCTAGATTTATCATTTAAAAGACCTAGATCTATCCTTTAAAAGACCTAGGCATATCCTTTCAAAGTACTAGATCTATCCTTTAAAAGACCTAGACTGTCCTTTAAAAAACCTAGACTGCCCTTTAAAAGACCTAGATCTATCCTTTAAAAGACCTAGACCTGTCCTTTAAAAGACCTGGACTTATCCTTTAAAAGGCCTAGATTTATCATTTGAAAGACCTAGCTCTATCCTTTAAAAGACCTAGACCTATCTTTTAAAAGACCTGGACGTATCCTTTAAAAGGCCTAGATTTATCATTTAAAAGACCTAGATCTATCCTTTAAAAGACCTAGGCATATCCTTTCAAAGTACTAGATCTATCCTTTAAAAGACCTAGACTGTCCTTTAAAAAACCTAGACTGCCCTTTAAAAGACCTAGATCTATCCTTTAAAAGACCTAGGCATATCCTTTAAAAGTCCTAGATATATCCTTTAAAAGACCTAGACTGTCCTTTAAAAACCCCAGACCTATCTTCTAAAAGACCTAGATCTATCCTTTAAAAGACCTAGACCTATCCTTTTAAACATTTTCCTCCTTTCTAAACACTAGGCTGATCCAGTCCTTTGCAGAGAATTGAATGAAGAAGGACCTAGACCCATCCTTTCCAAGACCTAGACCTACCCTTTAACATTTCCCTCCTTTCTAAACACTAGGCTGATGCCGGTCCTTTGCAGAGAATGGAATGAAGAAGGACCTAGACCTATCCTTTAACATTTCCCTCCTTCCCAACACCAGGCTGACGCCAACCCGGTGGGCTTAATGATTCCGGTCAGCGGCAGCGGGGAAAGCATCGACTTCCTGACCTGGGCCACCCGCAATAGGTACATGAGTATCGAGGAAAAGATCCTAGAGAAGTACAACCAGCACAAAGAGGAAAACGCCGTCGCCAGCGAAGAGAATCAGGTAAACGAAATGGAAGCTTTAAATAATAAACTGAATGAAGAAGCCTCTCAGGGCAAGGAGGAGCAAGAGGGCGAAGGAGAGGCCGCCAGAGAAGACGGGGACGGGGCCGAAGATGTCGGCGAGGCGGACGAAACGGCCGGTGACGCGGCCAATCCTGACGAAGGTGGCGAAGTAAGTTGCTCACGGGGGAGATCGTTTTGAAATCCTTTAGTAAATCTGTTCAAGTGTCCTTTCTCTCACCGATGTGAATTCTCAGTTTGATTGTAATTACGTAAATGTTCGATTGCAACGGTGGTTCAGAATTTCTCACTAAAAATCACTTAAAATATTTGTCATGAAGTTAAGACAGCAACGTTCTTTCACTGAGTAGAGCCTGTTCATAAAAACAAGCACTTCTTATTGATGAGACAAAACACTTTAACATCAAAATCACAGTTTTTCTTCCCCTGAAGAAAGCCTGCTTAACTTCAGCTAAATATGTTCTGCTACAGACGTATTACCCAGACTTGATAACAGTGGGTTAACACTTCCTGTAGAAGGCAGCAGCTGACATATAAATGGCCATTTGACGTCCATGTAGTCTCCTGTAGATCAAGTCATATAGCTAAATCACTTTATTACTTGAAAAACACACCTGTTCCTAAAGAAACCACTTGAGATCAGTTACTTTAATCATCAAGAACACCTGTGTCTTACAACCCTGTGATGGGGTCACTGAGTATTGTCCCTAACGTTAGCTGTGGTTAGGCGCCCACTCATGAGCTTTCTCCTGCTTACCTACAGAGTTTCTGTAAAGAAAAAGATCTGTCTTAATGCCCAAGTCCTTACTGAGAGACTGGGGCCAATTTTAAAAGTCTTCACTGTACAGTAGTTAACCCTAAGGCAACTGACCGTCTGGCGCAAGGTACTGTTTGCCAGAATTTCAGCTTCTAATGCATTCTCTGTAGACTCGTTGCTACCAGTTTTTTTTTGTTCTTTTGAGAACTAAATGACGTCGTTTGCTTTTTTTTAATATTTTGTAATGTATAATGATACGACACGGCTTTTTTATGTTTGACACCTTAGCTTAGATATTGATGATTATTTTAAATTATGTTTTCTTTTCGCTAACATTTTTTGTTCGTCACTGGAGTTATGCTGATTCGTGGTCACTTGCTGTCTCATCTCTCTTCTTTCTGCCAATATTAATTTGAGCGCCATAATGTAAAATATGAACAAGTACAAAATCTGACATCAATTTCCTCTTTTTCGTGCAACGTAGAAAAGTTCCTGCTTAAATTGAAATCGTCAAAACTGTCCTGAGAATTTGTTATACCTCTCGAAACAGATTCGAAAATGATTGGCGTGACTAGACTTTGGTGTACTGTAGTACCACATTCTGTGATTCTTCTCTGGTTTACCAATGAAAATGGTTACCTTTAACAGTAAGAGTGCAGATTAGAATATATAATTTATTGATGCTTACATGGCGAGACGAAATTAAGGTTGGTGGGAAGATTCACTTAGACTAGCTCATATGTTTAATTTTCTAAGAATGTGATTGACGAATATTCTAGGTTACATTTGGATGTTTAGCAATGACAATGTGTAGTTAAGAATTAAAAGATTTCTTCGTATAATACGAAAAGAGGAGTTATTTTCGAAGTTTTCCAGTATTTATTGTCACTCCTTTGGCTAATCCGGTAATTAAAAAATTAATGTTGTTTATATCTGCTAGTGATGTCCGCTCTCTACCATACTGTAAACAGCTTTTGGTAGTCATAGCTAGTGCAGTTTGACTCTCTCTCTCTCTCTCTCTCTCTCTCTCTCTCTCTCTCTCTCTCTCTCTCTCTCTCTCTCTCTCTCTCTCTCTCCCCAACTTATATTAATTTCTCTGTGAGCTATGTAGGTGTGTGTTATCGTGCAGATGTAGGCTTTAGCAAAGAACTTTGGCTTTCCTATTAGAAAATTTCGTAATACTGCCTTCCCTTTATCCTCTAAACTCATTTCTTTTTCTCGAAAAGCTAAAGCAGTCTGTCCTTTTTAAACACCCTAAGCTATTATCTAATTGAGTAGCCTACAGAAATTAGCTTGAATGACCAAAGACCTTTAGCTACATTTCGGTAATCCACTGCTTGGAAATACCTGGCAACTCCTGGGCATGCAGTTTATATTTAAATGTTCTCGGTACCGCTGGTCTCTTTAACCTCCTCCTCAAGTAAATGGATATACCTTAAATGTTATAGTTTTTCCAATCATAAACAGAGTTTCCCGAAAACGCTTCCAGCGAGTGACGTTTTAAAAGACTTTGGTCAGCAGCATCTAGTCTCAGTCATCACACGAACCCTAGTCCCAAGCCTAGGCTTAGGCCTAGGCGTAACCACCATATGACGGTTGAGTTACTCTGTCATTATCCTGGATTAATTTCGTCATCAATCTCTTTTAGGAGGAGGCAGCCGCTGACGGAGACGCCGAACAGAGAGAAGATGGCGAAGGGGGCGAGGAAAACGCCGAAGGCGAGGAAAACGCGGGAGGCGAAGGGGAAAATGGAGAGGGTGAGAATGGCGGGGAGGAGGGAGCTGAGGAAGGAAGCGCAGAAGACAATGCTGGTGAAGATGGAGGGGAAGGTGGTGGAGAGGAAGGTAATGGTGGTGAAGGAGAGGCAGCTGGCGAAGAGGGTGGCGAAGAAGGGGCAGCCGAGGGTGAGGGAGAAGATGGAGAAGCAAAGGACAAGAAAGAAAACGAGGAAAACTCTGATTAATCTCGAATGTGGGTTGTTCTTACCAGGTACGGCAGATATTCTCTCGGCTCATAAGCAAGAACAGATACATTTGTTACTTATTTCACCCATATTTCCCTACCCGAAGGTTGTCCTTAATCTTTCTAGTTCATTTGTTCATTTATACAAGCTCCACGCTATCTACAGGAGCTTTAATTCCAGTGTTAAATATCAGTAACGAGTATCTTAAAACCTCACCGAGTCTCCGCACTATCTAGCTATATATATGTGTTTTTTTATTTGTTTATTTATTTAAATTTTATGAGCCAGGAGACAGAGTTGAGTCTTTTCATTCATAAGACTATAATTATTGTAGACGTTTTGTTCTATGAAACTTACCTGGACTATGTAGCAATTTCACTTGAACATATTTGTTCTACCTGTGATAAAACAAAGATGCTTCTTTAACCTTCATCACCATCAAAGTACTTTTATTTGCAGATGGGAACCCGTGAACAAAGACGTTCGTAAGAGAATGAAGAAAATGCCGTTTATTGCATAGGTTGCATCGGTACTCAGAGTTAAGGAAGAGATATTTTTATAATAGACCAGAAATCCTTCGTTGTTTTACCCTAGACTCATATTTCTTTTCAGCTTATCGTACAGAGTACCTCTCTCTCTCTCTCTCTCTCTCTCTCTCTCTCTCTCTCTCTCTCTCTCTCTCTCTCTCTCTCTCTCTCTCTCTCTCTCAAGACATGATCTCTATGGATAATATGGAGTCTTTGGGATGGAAAATAGGAAGGCAGAAATTTTAGTTCAAATTGCACTTCTTGCGTAGTCTAGTTATCAGACTAAATCTTGGAATGGTCAGAGCGGTAAAATGTAAGCATGTTGCCTTATTCTTGTACTGAGATTATCGTATATTTCCACTTCAACATTTCATATTTAAGTGTCATAGCCAATTTTGTAATGACCTTACTGAATTTCTAAAGTAAGTCATGTGGTAGCGTCCATTTTTCTTTTGCGTAAGTGACATTTAGACCCATTTTAAATCTGCTGAGACGGATTAATGTAACATTACTGTAAGCATTTTGAAATCCCTTTTGGCTTATGAGCAGTGACGGTAGTTGACATTTTCTAGAAGTTTTATAAGAATAATTCATTCGTTATTTTCTATGGTCTGCACAAACGAAGATAAAGACAAGTGCTGATACCAGCATCGTAACTCACTTCATTACTTTATTGAAAACCAGCAATATTTATATCTTATCTTTGTCACTTGATTAGTTTATGAAGATCAAAATTCTTTAAACCAAACGCAAGAAGGATGTTGAAGTGGCTATGAGTCCTTTCTCCCTTTGGGTTACTTCGAATGATTTAGGCAAGTACAAGTCAACAAGAGGATTACAATCCGTCAATGGAAGCTTCTTCGTTTATCAACAAGGAAACAAGCTTTGGAAATCGTGTTTTCTCAAATATTAATTTTTCTGTGATTTAGTGAATATAAGCCTATTTCATACGACTAGTACTAAGCCATCCAGTAAGGACCGGGAATAGGCCTATATCTTTGTGTCCGGTTTATATGTGAAAAAGTTTGTTGTAACTTGACATTACTGCCAGATTTAACCATGTGTATGAAAGATTGTTGGCGTGTTCAGAAATGGGTTTTATCCTATCCAGAACACAAGAGTTCGTTAGAGACAATTTTGATTAACTCGAACGGTGGTTGCTGTGATGTTGGTTGTAATATAATATAAGTTATTCGTCTATGAATATGTTGACACATTTTCTAAACACTGCTGTTATTCTCTTTGGTCAGGCAGGTGAAATTTTGTTACTGTCCCATTCCACCTGGTGTACATACACCCAGATTATAAATTTTGTCAGAAATTCAGGCTATTATGTTTTTCTATTCATAATTTCATCCCTTTATGAAGTGAATGTAATATTCCGTAATACAACTTGACGACTCAAATCAAGATTCTGGTAAAATGTGCTAGAAATGTTGACAGAATTCATAATCTGATAACATTACACGTTCAAAGACTTTCATCTGTTTTTGCTGTATGTTTTGTATCTGAGTATAAAAAAATGGACATGTTTCTCCTTGGAAGAGGAGACACCAAGAAGTGATTTTGAAATGGGCTGGAAAGAAGTCCACCAGTTTATCTTTTTCCCGAAGGAGAAGAAAAAGAAGAGATGTGTGTGCCTCCTTGAAGTGTCATTTGGCCGTTACGTAGGAAATCCGTTCTACTACTACTAATACTATTTGTACAGGCTGGAGTAGTGTTCGTGGAGAGCCGTTTCAAAGGAAATTCCCGACATTGACTACTACTATTGAACGACAAACCGTCACTATAAAATGTCTTTCTGAACCGTTTGAACTCTCTCCGTTTCCTCATCTTACAGTGGGATCAGACAATTTAAATGTGCCTGGTGTACTTAGGCCTACGTGTGGAAAGGTACTTAAAAGTGTTTTGATAAAGTTTCCTTTTAATGTAATCCCGTTTTAGTGAATAGTTACCTAGTTCTTTTTTTGATATTCTTTCAAAGTGTGAGCAGATGACGAAATGAACGTTTTTACCATAAATCGGTTTGAATAAGACTTTTTTTCCATGTAGAATTACTTTCTTTTGTCATACATAATTGCCATAGACCGTAGTTTGTAATGAAAAATCATAGTTTTACAACAGTTACTCGGAAATGTTGTACACTATTGAAAATTAATAAAAATACACTCGACCGTTTTATAAATTAACCCGTCTATGATTCTCTCAGCTTACGTCTAATGAGAAGTCGTCTACAATTTCCAACTTCATTCTGTATTTTTGTTTTTTTAATATCGATTGCAACAGCATATCTTCTATGGAAGTTTTTTCCAGAAATTTGTTGTTGAATATGCAGTTATCTAGATACTGGTATATAAAGATGCGAACTTTTGTTTCTTGACATATGTCGCCTATGTTAATTTTTTTTAATTTCCTCTGGCATTTTGACTTATGTGCTGCCATCTTTACAGTTTAAAAACCTCAGTCGTTACCCAGTGATCGTAGTCTATATATATATATATATATATATATATATATATATATATATATATATATATAATCCATGTGTGTGTGTGGGGTTATGTATCATTGCTTCCAGTCACAAGTAATCCAGAGGTCCTCTATGAAATTCCGCCACTTTTGTCTTTCCTGTGCTTCATTTTTCAAAAAACTCCGCTCATTGTCCCTTGGGTGGTGCAAGGACATATCCAAACCAGTTCCATCTCCCTTTCATCATCATCTCATCTATGTATTTGACTTTCGTAATTTCCCTAATGGTATCATTCCTAATCCCATCCTTTCATCTGACTTACAATGGTCCTAAAAATTTATGCACAAAAAGGGTAAACAAATTTTTAGTGACAGTTTCATTGATATAACATGATTCATATGCTTAACTTTACACCAAGCCTGACCATACTAGATTGACAAGTGAGGAAGTGGCATCTAACTTGACCTGGGAGAGCCAAGTCCGGCCTGACCTGGGAGCTGTACCTCCTAGACCCCCCATTTCATTTTTTTTACTACCCCAGTAATTGCAGCAACTTTTCCTCATTATATATATATATATATATATATATATATATATATATATATATATATATATATATATATATAAAATTATATATAATGAAGTATTTGTAGGATGCTGTAATTATAGGCTTATCTCCTGTTCTATTTTCCATATAATTTTATTGTAGATCATTTATCACTTTGATGTTCAGCTTATTGGCTGCACGCTCTCTATCATCGTTGTAAAGACGGCATTAAAAGTTAAAGGTCTGTTTTGCATAAGCAAATACGATATGTGATTACTTTCAAGCTTTATGTGCTTTGTAGTAGTACTATCGTGTATTTTTATGCTAGTTGGTAACTGTCATAGACTTTAGGGTCCTTGAATAACTGTGTTTATTCAGGGTCTCTAACTCTCTACTCTCTAGTGTTGACTGAGTAGTGAAAGTCGTAAATCCTAGTGTCGATTAATTTCTTAGTTTTTTTTTTTTTATCTACTAACACATAACCAGAGGAACTCCATGATGTTAAAGCTTAACACATCCCGGTGAATTTTATGAGCTGTCAGTAATTGAAACAGGGAAGCTTATATTTACTACCATATTATTTTCATGATGTCCCAGGGGCTGGTAAGGTAGGCTATTACCTTGCATCCTAGGTGAGGTTAGATTTTTGTAGGTCAGGTTAGGATATATCCATGTAAATACTATTGCTATGAAACTATTGAAACTCAAGGATCCTTAAGTAACATGTTCCACATTCCACTTGAGTCTGGTGGGTGACCATTGTCCCTTCTTGCCCCCCACAGCCCAACCTGAACTATGCCACCAAATGTCAGTGAGTGCAAGGAATACATTTTAACCTAACCGATGGTGCTGAACCTGCTTGACTAATGTTATGGTGGACATGACCAGACTCTCCCCAACCTGACGTGATTTGTATTTCAACAAATGAAGTATGGTGATGCAACCTTGTTTAATCTAAGATAGGTGGCCAGGTCCTCCAACCTGACAAGAAGGAAGGCATGCATCCTAAATTGGCATAAGAGGCCCAGCTGTCATGTGGGAACTTTACTGCTTGATCCCCCTGACCTAACCTGTCGTGGAAATCCTTATACTGCACCATTATACCATACATTTAATGTAAAATATAGGTATGCATCCTAACAGACATTTTATCAGTAAAGCTACCCATGATTACTCTTAGTATTTCATTGCTACTATTTTTCTTTGGAGTGATAACGTATGTCACAAATATATAGTTACTGTACTGAGGTATTTGTAGGATGAAGAAATTATACCTCTTGCTTGATTTCCACATAGGCCTAATTTTATTGCAGAATATTTTTCATAGGTAATTTCATTTTATGCCACTCTCATCTGTGTTTTCATAATGATGTCGTCTTATGAAGACATTAACAGCATAATACTGTAAATGGCTTGTCATCTGGCCAGGGTACCCAAAGAGATTCTCCATGGTCCCTTCGTCTCTGTCAGCCACAAGTCCTGAGGTATCACCAGGAGGTAAAAAACCTAGCTTCTGCAGTTAGAGGTTATCCAACAGCTTGTGGAAGAGGAGCTTTCTCGCAGGATTGCACAGGAGTTGTATGGATTTTTGTGGAGACCCTCAGCCAACAAGTAACAGTGAAAGTGGGCTATCTTTTGAAACTGGTTTTATAAACAGGGTCTCTCTGCCTGGTTTGAGCTACTGTTCAGTTGATCACAGACTTCCTACACTACCTTCATTGAGACAAGCTCCTCCCAGTCTGTGGTGAAAGGCTATCACTGCTTTGAGCCAGGCCCTTGCTCATGAGGACATAACACAGTTGTGCCCACCTCAGGAGCCTCGGCCATTGTAGCAGGATGCGACTCATCCCTTGCTGCCTAACTAAAGTGCCATACGAGTCCTTGTTGGAGACCTTTGACTTAGATTTCATTCTCAAGATGTTTTACTGTGGAGTTTTTGTCACTTGAATTATGTATCTTCATTTTTTAAATTTGTCTCCTTTCCATTTTGCTAAGTTTTTTCTTCATGTAGTGTAGTTTTTCCATGATTTTGTATAAAATGGGTATGCTCATGGTTGTTGTACATGCAAATTTAAATTTACTTTTAGTTTTTATGTGCTTTTGGTGAATTTCTCACTTGTGATAAAGAATCATTTGTTATATTTTTAATTTTGTTGCACGTTTCTCAGAAACTCAACACAGCCAGGGTTTTGGTCATCCTTTTTGGTCAGTATTTGTATTTGTTGGAGTTTTTCTGTGGCTCTTACAGCTAGTGATGAACTTCCTTATCCAAGTACATTTCTTTTGTATAAGTTTTTCCTTTATTGTCTTGGTTTCAATGGTATTTTGTCTGTATTGGTATTTTATTTTTTTTTCAGCTGGAGGGTGGCAAGTTCTTTTTCTTTGTCATTAGCACGAGGTAAAGTTTAATGCTGTGTGGCATTCAAGGTCTGACAGATTGGTTTCTTTCAATTTGTTATTCCATATCTGATAAGGTAAAATGATGGATTCAATAGCAATTGGAGTATGTGAAAGATTGTATTTTGTTTTCTAATACTGATTTTAGGGGAAATGTTTCTTAGCAATGTTTTGTTTAAGGGATTTTTTCTTGGATCAAATTCCGTAGTATTTTCATCCCTAGATTATTTTTGTTGCCATGCATTTATTAGTCATCAGCAGCCTTTATTCTGTAATTTATTAGTAGGAAGAACATTCTTTGAACTGCGCATGACCAAAGAATAAAGTTGATGCACTTAGGGGTAGAGAAAGTCCAGTTCATGGTATGACCTAACCCTATAAACTGCACGTACCATTTTACTACTTTTCTTCAGTGTTCAGATTTGGAACATGATATATTAAATCCTTCTTACCAAGGATTTAATATATCATGGTAAATTTTGTCTCCTTAGCCTAATTTTTGCAAAATACAGTAAACCCCCATATTTGTGGGAGATGTGTACTGCACCTCCCCCCCGCGAATACTTAAAACCCCTCCAAAAACACTTGGAACTGCCTATTTTGATAGTTTAAACACAAGAAAAACTGCCTATTTTGATAGTTTAAACACAAGAAAAAACCCATAAAAATGCTTATACCCAAGTACTTCAATAGTTTTATCACAAAAAGTGCATTTAGTCATGAAAATTATATGAAAATACAATAATCAGTGAATATTTCTCAGTGAAAAATACCGTGAATGGGCGAATTTTCCGCGAATGAGGAGTAGATACGTTCCACAGAGAAATCCGCGAATACGAGAGTCTGCGAATCGTGAGAACGCGAATACGGGGGGTTTACTGTATAGTGCTATTTTGTGGCATTTTCTTTTACTGAGGATCTATCCCATATATAGTACTTCTAGGTTGTCGATGGTATGTCTAAATTTGAATTATTCTAGTACCGGTAATATGCTTTTTCTGGCCAACCTTTCTCTTCAAAGTGAGGCAGAATTACCTTCCCTTGGATGTAATGGTGCATGCCATGGTTGGGTAACTGTCACTCTTGGTTTCTTTCACTTGAATGTCTTGGATATTCAAAACAATAGGTCAAACTTTGTTTGACTCAGTCAGTAATTCGGTCGTTTTGCAGCCTGAAACTCATTCCTGTATTGGACATAACCTTCGTAACTTATCAGGAAATTAGGGGGATATTTTTAAAATCAGTTTTTCCTGAGTGGGTTACCATCACATGGTCCATTGTAGGCAACAACTAAAGTGTGTTTGCAGAGTCCTTTCAGCCCAGACTAAACCTGCTTTTTAGCTTTCTACTTTACCTTCATTTCTGCATCCTTTCTTTCTCCGTGCTGTCCAACATCCATAACTATTATTTCTAGTGGCAACTGAAGTTTTCCCCCAGTTTCACATTGTGATCCTTGTACTTATGACATTTTGTTTTTCAGTTCTCTTTACCTTGCTGTCCAACCACTTCTTCTCCCCTTTCACATCTTGAAGTGCTGAATGGCCAAAAGCGCCCCAGAGCTTGCTTTCAAGCTAAATTTCATTCATTTCCCTCAATTTTGAGGACAGGGAACCTGGACCAGTTATTTACTCCAGGTATGTAGTCAAAATGTGTGATTTTATGACATTTAGGCTGACAAGCCAAGCACTGAGGCACTTTTAGCCATACAGCACTAAAGAGGGAAAAGAGGAAGCTGGAGGGGTTGGACAGTGAGATAGAGAGATCCAGAAAGTAAAGAATGAGTGTAGGGATCTAAAGGTGGAAATGGTAGAAAACCTACAGTGCACTAAGAAGTAATTGTCAGCAAGGTTGGACAGCAGACTGAGTTCAAATGGAGATAAAGTAAAAGTGGGTCTGATTAGGAGCCAAGGGATGCTGCAAACACTTGCAATAATTCCTACAGTGCACCAATGTGAGGGGCACAAATGACATTTAACCCTCTACATGGATTCTCCTACCAATCAAGGGGACTATTGGGAATTAACATGGTTCTGTCCCATAACGAAAGAACTTCCTTAATATATACCTTTCCCTCCAAGCCTAAAGGGTTAACAGTCTGTCAGCATCAGGCATAGCAATGAGGACAAGGTTTGACATGATTCTTTTACCACACTGGCTCCAGTGTCACCCTGTGTTCTAGCAGTGACCAGAAGCAAAATCGAGGTTCCAAAAGGATCAATATTCAAAGGTTAATCATTATAAGACAAGGGGCATAAAAAGGAGCAATTAATAGGTTAATTAGTCTAGTTAATTTAGTTTAAAGCATCAACTTGTGGCCATGCAGAGTCTGCTCAGCAAGATTACCAAAAATAACCTCTCTATATTTTAATAACAGATGGAAGTTCAGGTAGAAAGTGTACAGTACTGATGAGAGGGGGGGGGAGATATAATTTCACATTTAATTTTATACAGGAAAACCCCAACATGAAACTGTTGACGACAACAATATAGTTCTAACAGTATGCTATTTGATTTCTGTTTTGGCATCTTTTTGAACAATTCCAGAATGATAAAAGGAGTTTTTCAATATGTGCTGATCCAGTGTGCCACTGAAATTCAAAATCATTTGTTTCCAAGTGTTGGCCTTTCATAATATGTATGGCATATTGTGGTAAAAACACCAATTTTATTTTACAGTAAGCCTGATATTTCTTCAAAGCTATTTGGTACTTCAAACAGGATGAAAAAAAGAAAAAGACTAATATTAATTTACTTATACTGTTTCATATAATGAGGAATGTATGAACAATGATTTTTCATGCATAAAAGCACTTAATAATATATGAATTACCAATACTTTGAGAATAATGATGGCTCTATGTAGAAACCATAAAAAATTTACTGAATATAATTTCTTTCTCATCAACAAGGTTCCATATATATCTCATATATTACATAAAAAAATTGTCATAGGCGACAAATGATACCATTCTAAGCTACTTTGAAAAGGACATGCACATCTATCACTAACACCCTGCAGTTAAAACAGGCAATGATCTGATTCCAAATTACAGTAGCTGCAGTACTGCACTGCATCGCATCAAATCACGAGTTATGAAATCTCGAAGCCTAAATCCATGTTAGCACTCTAGTGTGACCTCCTTTCCACAATTTAGCAGAATATATTTAAAAAAATAACATTAGACCAGCTTTCAAATAGCAACAGCATTCTTTATGAGCAGCCCTGTTCTGTAAGCCACTGAATTCCTCGACTATTTGAGATTTAAATACATTCATAATCAGCATGCTACCAAATTCTACGTACTTCAAGCTGTATTTTTAAGCTGTATCTCCTTTTGCAATGTCTTCTGTGGCACACAACCTTTAAGTTTGTTATTTACACGACCGACTTGCACTCAAACTTCAAAATAAGAGGCCATCTTCCAAAAAAGTCCAACGGTAATTCTCTCATCACCGAGGCGGTAACCCTATACAGTACTGTACTGACTTTTAACAAAATCTTTGCTATTCACATCATTAGGCTTTAATAGGAGGATTCTGCTTCACTTGAAGGATAATGGAGCGCATACGGGAAATATCCCTGGAAGACTTGGCTGTCTTGGGGTTAAAATCGCAAAGCTTGGCAATACGTTCCCACTCTGTCCCAGGTTCCATCTTTCCTGTGTCTGCGACAAGTTCCTTTTCTGCAGATCTGAAAAATTAAGATAAATTTCAAAATTTGTAGAAAAACACTAATTTGTTAATATACTCAGCTCCTATACTTATCTGGTGACAGTAAAAAATTAAAACCTCGAAGTTCTTATAACTGATAGATCATCTTAAAAAGTCAAACCCTACTCAACAGCAGAAAGCACCTATAATGCCACAAACCTAACTCAATGAAGTTCAAATTCTACAACTCATGAAAAAACCTATCGTTTCAATATTTATGTAAGGAAACTATTAACTAATTAAAAATAATATACATATGTTTCTACAAACCATTCTATTCCTACAAACTATCAATTCACCATACAAGTATAGTAATGAAGTTAAACTCTATTTTTATACAGCTAACAAAGTTGTGTGGTTCTACTACATGTTATGAGAAGGTGCAGAGGAGAGTCATCTTTGGAAACTAGAGCAAAATCCTGTACGACAAATGATGAATTAACAGCTAGCATGGTTTTATCTTATTACAACCCCAACTCACCAAAATTATATGAAATGTACTTTTGAACTTACAGTTTCATGCATTCTGCACACTACATTCCTTTTCTACTATTATGCTATTAAAATAAAATAAACCAGGCAAATATCAATTAAGAAAGAGTAATGGGCAACACAGATGCAAAATATGAACTCAACTCTTTCAAATCTCCATACATCAAAACTGCTGACAGTACTTATATGTGTACCCAAAAATCAAAACTGCTGACAGTACTTATATGTGTACCCAAAAGAAAAAAGTACGCTCTGCTCACATTCTAAGGGACTCGTGTTCAATTACCAAACCAGGAGGGACAAATGGGTGTGATCCCTTAATGCGTATGGCTCTGCTGACCTAAGTTCATTTTATGAATTAAATCAATGTGAATCCCTCACGAGGATACTAAATGTATAAGTAATAATATATGTAAAGACCCCAAGAGAGAAAAAGAACTGCATTTGTGACCTTCAAAAATAACACCAAAAAATATTTCTCAGTGGTATTGTCCAGATAACATAAGTGAGATTGTTACTGTATTATAAAACTTAAGAACACTGAATCCAATTTCAAAATTCTTAAGACTTCATCATAAGAACACTGGATTCCATTTCAAAACTCTTGAACCACATCAAAAGGATTTGTGCTTCAAACTGACAATTAGAACTAGGTCAAGTTAGAGGTTGGATAGGTAAGTATGATGAGACCAAAGGGATAGCAACATAGCTGGGGCTAAAGGGACGCTGCAAAGATCCTTTAGTACCATCTATAATGTATCATCCAAGGCACATTGCAAATAGTTCACCACTACAGAGAAACAGACATAAGCTTGCAAAGACGAATTGTAAGGCACTGGCAACAATCACTTAAAATTTTACCATTTACGTATTGAAACTTTTCCTGTAATTTAATGTTGCTAAGGGTGGCTCCTTTAAATTTATATGTAATGCTAAGGGATGGCTCCTTTCAACTGATATGTAACTCAAACCTACACTTCATAATTTCCTCACAACTTCATTTCTTCAACAAATAGCTAACTATCTCTTAAGTTCTTCAAAATAATTTATTTACATTTACGCCACTTTCCCAAGTTCCTTACCACACATTAAATTTCTGAACCAACTTGATAAAAAAAAAAGTATGGCTAATCTAATAGACAGCTTTTAATATTTTCACTGCATAAAGATGTTCCCTATTTTGCGTCATTAAGACAACAGCAACTCGGAGTTCTTTTTGTCTTTCCATACCATTATTATTAAATGTGAACTACTGTGCATGGAGAATAATATAAGAAATTAGTGCGACAACAATTTCAGTGCTTCATAATACCACATGACTAATCTATAATAAAAATACATTATTTTCACATTCCCTGTGACTACATCCACAAAGTCTACAAGCTCAAAAAGATATACCACTTCTGTAACAAACTACAACTTCCCTCAAAAACATTAATCATTCAATATACTTCTACTGCAAAGCTAGAGACAGAAATTCTAGTAACAAATTGTTACCAAGCATCACTTACTTGCAAGCATCCCTTGTGGCATGAAAATATTTAAAATCTCATGAACAGCCACCAATGACTTTCTTTAGAGAATTTCTAACTAGTTGGCACAACAGGTAAAATATGTAATTTCTGTATAAAAACGAAATAGATTTTTTCAAGACAAACACAATGTACACAGTCCACATTTATGGTCTTCCAATGCCAAGGCTTAATACTGTCTTTTGTGTGAAAAACAAAAGAGCAATAGTCTTCCAAGAATGAACCCCTTAAGATACTCGTTAATTGCTTGCTTCACTTTTTCCATGTCATTTGGAAATGAGTCTACTAGATAAGCAGGGCTGGGAGGAGGGAGTAATTTACACAAAAGAGAAGTCTGTATTTAAAAAAAAAAACTTTGTTTTATTTCATAAACTTGGTATATTTCACCAAAAACCCATCATTCACATAGCCAAAACTGCAGTTTCGGAAAGGCCAAAGTTACTGAGTGACTCACAAAGCTGATTGATACCTGCAGGTTCCATGAAAAGTTCTAGGGGGTAACAACAGATGAGGAACCACAATATCTCAACCTACACAGGTCACAATATGAAGCCTGAATCCTGCAAAACATAAAACCGGGAGCTTGTATTTGCGCAGGTGTCACATTACTCAGAAAATGGAGACACTTGCTATATATGTTACACATGCAGTATAACTAAGGACCATGAAAGACTACGCATATCTAATGTTGTCTCAAAGGGATAATAAAAATTAAGAAGAAAATGATGATTTTCATTCCCACAAGTCCTCCTCAACAACAGAACCAAAGGTCTGCTATATCAAAAACACCAGGTGCCATGGTAGAACCCACATCATTTATCAAAGATCATTGCACTTATGGACGAGTAAAATGACATCTTGACTCGTGAGAGTACCTCTGCAACTCAAGTTTATTATTGTTCAATAAGCAGAAAACCCTCAGGCCCAAACAGACTGAAAAAGACATTTTATGAAGGTGGAAGGATTAAAAACATAAACACAGCCCAGTGTCTCTTCAGAGGGCCATGGAGTCGAATGTCCTACATGGGCATTACCAGACAACGATCTGTAGTCATAAGACAAAGCTGACCAGATATGAGCCACTCCTTTCCCAATGGTTCTAGACCCAGCTGTAGAATCAGATCTGCTGCAACTCATGTGTAGTCCAGTAGGCCTGAGCTACCATGCCTGTGCTGGGCCGACACTGACCTGGTACAGCCAGAAACAGTTCTGAGCACCAGAACAGGTATGCAGTCGATGATGTCATCCCAGGCCCTGGTGATGTTACCATGAAGGATGATACGGGGAGACTGGTCACAAACACCCCCATAGATGTACTGGGATGGTTCCAGATAATGTGAACTGGTCACAGGCAAGCTAAACCACGCTGACTGCTCCATACCTGTGAACAGTCACAGGAATGGCTGCCCCTCTTCAGATAAAAGTGATGTCAACAAAAAGCCTCTGGGGGCTACTTACTAAGGACAGCTTTCATTTATTTCCTCAAGTCTGGACACAGAGGACAAGGATGAAAAAGTAGATGAGGTACACTTGCACTTCTTCAACCTTTTCTACCAACTCCATAGTCTCCATACGACTTTTCAGAGACATCAGTGAAGCATGAGCAGGGGTGACAGGAGCAAGGGAAGAATCAGTCACTGACTGCACAGGGGATGTCGACATGCCAGCCAGAAGGGAATATCCAGGAACTTGTTCCAGCAGCTGAGGCAAGAGTGAAAACTTTACAAAAGAGATCCTCACATGTTGCTAGAGAGAAAGAACAGGCATTACCCCTGGCAACACTGATTAAACCTTGGGTCTCTTCCTCGTCCTAAACTTTTTCTACTGAAATGAAGACTCACCCGCACACTCAACACAGGTCGAAAACTGTGTGCAAACCTGTCTCTTGAAAGAAAATATTAAGTATCTGGATCAATGTTAACGAACTACCACAATAATATATCTTAGTTATTCACTCTTCTTTGAAGGGGAGTCAGCACTCATCATCCTTAACATAATCATAAAAATAATAAAAACACAAACCAAATTAGAACGGGAAGATACCACACAAACCAAATTAGAACGGGAAGATACCTTAACATAAGCCAGTGAAAAAAGGCCAGCAGCATGGAAACATCTTTACAGCAGTATGCCAAAGGAAAAGTGAGTGCTTTAAACCCAGTGATGGAGGTAACCTTCCTCTTCACTCACATATACCATATAGATGCAAGAAATATCCCATCAATTAATAACAAATGTGATGACAGTCTCTAAACAAGAAATACACCCAAAAAGATAAAATGAAGATGAACGGTAAATTATAATTCAACGCCTAAGAAAACATCAACCAAGCAAACTGACAGGAATGTCCTCACTGAGACAAGCAATGAGTGATTCAAAACTCAAGTGAGATAGTCTGTTACTTGAACCTGGACTGTTTGGAAACTATAGGCCCTACTCACAGTCATGACTTGTATACAAAAGTTTTGCATTAGTAATGCATAAAAAAATGAGTAAAAACTGAATCACACTAAAAATGTTAAACTTAAAATTTTTTACAAACTTAATAAATTGGGCAAAATATTTTAGTGCCCTCAAAGGTAATGTGTACTGAATTGGGTCACAAAACAAAAACTAGAATCATTTCTGGCAACGGACAAAATTTCCAATAACCACCTTCAAATTTTTGAACCTACCAACAGCTCATCTGCAATAACAAATAATGGCTTTGCACAAGAACCAAAGGCCTCTTCATGGTTTTGTTAATAATGTATAAATGTCTTTCTTCTTTTTCCATATTGTATTATTCACATACACTAAATATATGTACTTGAGTGTACAATCCACAATTTATAAGAAATATTTTCAGCATTGTAAATAAATGATTCTTACAATAAAAGTAAAAGATTCTTACAATCACAGAGAAAATGAAGCACAAGGTAGTTGAAAAGGTCAAATAAAAACAAACAACAAAATGTTTACAACATACCTGTTAGCTTGTCGTGTCTTAGCTACCTGTTCTTCATGCTGTTTGTACCATTCTTCTAATTCTTTCTTTGCTTTTTCTCGTAGTTCATTCTTATTTTCTTCCTCTGCAATATCTGAAAATTTAACATGACGATATATAATAGAAGAAACCTTGACTACTAGGATACTTGACTGTCATGCCTATGTATAAGATACATGAAATTTGTTTTAAGTGGTTAGCACCAGACTTAGTTGGAATTCAGGCAAATACAAGATGATCCAAAACACAAAACTTTAATATTTAACCTTGTCACTGAAGAGCTCCCTTGAAAGATATATGACTACATTATGAAATATGTTAAAAACTTTTATCACTTTTTAACTTCCTTGCTAGCTAACATAAATGACATATTTTTCTAAGCAACTCTCTTCATGCACAGGGTAAACTAAGGAAATCAAATCTGCCTAACTCAACCCACCAAATTTTTCTTCATACTAAGTACTTTATTGCAAATTTTGCGTGGATTCTTTTTATACCTTGCAAATTCATATACAATGAAGAATGGTATCTGATTGTACATGAGTGAGTCTCTCTCTCTCTCTCTCTCTCTCTCTCTCTCTCTCTCTCTCTCTCTCTCTCTCTCTCTCTCTCTCTCTCTCTCTCTCTCTCTCTCTCTCTCTCTCTCTCTCACGGAGGGGGAGCTTGTTGTTTTTAAGGTTATACCCCTGCTTACAAATGTCAACTCTGAATTCTCAGTAAAAATTTCCATATTACTACTGTCTATATTTACACTAGAGGAGAAACGTGAATGGTTACAAATAAGACAAATTATGAATTTACATGTACACTCGGCAAGAAAAGTGAAGATACAGTTTTCTTTAGATTTTGTTCATCGAATTTTAATTTTTTTCTTACAGAAAACACATAATCCCAGTAAATTTACCCTAGAATATGAAAATACAATGCAGATTATATCATATATGTTAAATCTGCAAAACAAAAACGTTCAGATACTTAAAAACACCATGCATGTCCGAAGTAATCAGAATTTCTCAGATGACTTCGTTCATAGAGATCTAAAAGATAGTGTGTGGATATCTCGGTGTAGTACTATTTATCAGAACGGCAATATTTACTCGTTTTCCTTTATGGACAGGCTTATTATTGCATCATCATATGAGATAATGATAATTTCTTTAATTTTTACACATTCATATTTGTATTTCACGGTGTTAAATGTCAGCTGGAATTAATGGCAGTAAATGTTGCGACAGCTACGGTAAGTTGACCAAATCTATTTAAATCCGCAAGATGTGTGGAGCGATTCGGCGGGAAAACACAAGTAACTGGATGTTTCTTGACGTTACCATAGTTTCTCTCTCTCTCTCTCTCTCTCTCTCTCTCTCTCTCTCTCTCTCTCTCTCTCTCTCTCTCTCTCTCTCTCTCTCTCTCTCTTTCCATTGCTAAAACATACTATACAAATATAGTATTGCTCAATCTCTAAAAGAAAAAAAATAATGAAATGAGTAGCTCTACATATACTGTAGGCCTAGGCTTACACAACAGCAACTCTCTCTCTCTCTCTCTCTCTCTCTCTCTCTCTCTCTCTCTCTCTCTCTCTCTCTCTCTCTCTCTCATCGTAACATTGCATTCGTTCCTTTATTGTTCCCCACGTTTTTCCTTGGACATTGCTCAAATTTAACTCTTGATATCACTATGGAAGATCGCGTTTCCGATTATGCAAGCATTCCGTTCATTGTGGTGTCATAAATTTCATTTGTGTAAGGTTAATTGGTATGTTAAGTCGAAAAATGTTTAGTTTGCTCAGAACTCTCGCTGCAAATTACAACTTGAACGAATACTGTAAAGCTTACTACTGCATTTAAGTATCAATGATGTCAGAATCATAGAATATGATTGAAAGTTATAGGAGGTCAAGCAAAAAACCAACACACGTAAGACTGAAGCTCCTCCCCTTTCTAAAGTTGCCAGATGTCGCATTGTTGAGCAATATATGTCCGAAGATTTAAAAAAACTGTATCTTCACTTTTCTTGCCGAGTGTACATCAGTGTATATATAACCTTGAAAACACATAATAACTAACAATACATAAATCAACTGACCTTTCTGTTCTAGGCGTATACGCTGTTCTTCTCTCCAAATCTTAATTTTTTCAGGTTCCTCTCTCTGGATGGTTGGTATAGGTGAACGAGCTGAAAGAAAGTACAAACTTCGTGTTAAAAATTGTTTAAGTGAAAAGCTACGAACACATAAGTAAAAGCTGAGAAAAAAAGAATAAAAGAACCAAAAATGGTAAATAGCACTGAGCTAATTTCTCTTTGTTTAGTTTACAAAAACGTGTGCAGCTATAACTTACAGTACCAGTACAAATCATCACTGTAATTATAAATATTAACCTCTTTCAACAGGAACTATTTGTAACACAGACAAAAGCTCTTGCAATATCACACCACAGTTAATCGTGTAATAAATGACAAAAAAATATATATATTTCAATTACAAATGGTTATACAGTGCCAGCAAAAAAATAAAAATAAGTGAAGACAACAGTTCGTCAAAGATCTAGATATTTCTGATTCATTATTCAGCAAAATCAGGACCAGCAATCTGAGACTGTAGTCACGATGCTTTATCCTTGGCACAGGCTGGAAATGTACACCTTTTCAACAATGGGTCTAATCAGACATGGTATAACTCAAAGCATTCAAGAACGAGACGATTATCATGGCTCCTCTCTGACTGCAACATTTCTATTATGTTGCTGGACAACCCCAAGAGTCTCCAACCTGGAAGCGGCTTCTCTAGCAACTGCACTCCTTCAGATTTCACTGAAACTTCAAGATGCATGAGTGTTATGCTTGGAAGTGTTATCCTGCGAGGCCTTAGATGCATTAGTTTTTCAAAAGTAGCAGTGCAACCACAACCACTGCAAGATTCATTAAGACTTAACCCAACAACCCCTATTACACCAGGTGGAGTGATTCTGTAGTTGGTGTAGTGAGTGGAGAATCGATCCAGTAGACGTCATTTACTCCAGTTACTGCAAATTTCCTTCTCTTTCAACAAAACAGGAGGTAGTCCATCTCTGCCCTGGACCATGCCGTGAAGAATTTTAGCTCAACCCTACATCTTGCACATATTTAAATTTAGGTCTAAATGGGGTCATTCACTGGAGTTTAAGGGCCCATCCTGTACTACACGAGAGTTTGCTGAATGGCATGTAAACTTCCTAACTGGATCCCTTCACTGGTCCTCATGAGGTTAACAATCACTACACAAACCACTCCAAATTGTGTCATTGTTGGATCTCACAATGAAAACAGCCTTTCTACTTGCATTGGCATCTTCAAGACAAACTGCTAAGGTTCATGCAGTCTGGAAAGGTCTTCCTTGCTAGAAAATGGTCATCAGTGATCTCACTTTAAGCTGGCCTTGAAGCAAAGACCCAAACAAGTAAGTAGAAGCATGAAACAACAAGCCAACCTTTCCCTGACTCCTGTCACAACTCACAAGAACCTTCCACTCCGTCCAGTGAAGGCTATTTGACAAAGACCTGTATTGAACCAGAAATTATAGGTGTGAAAATTCTATACTATTCTTCTCTACATAATAATATAGAAAGTAGTAACAGAATGCAGTCTCTTTTTAGCTTTACACGGTAGTAGTATAAGGTAAAATCCTCCCATAATGATGATGATAAAGGGGATAGCCCATGTGAAAAACATCTGAATGCCAATGCCGAAGGTATTCATCCGTTTCTTAGTTTGCAGTTTGGTTTGTGCGTTTATTCAAGTGTTTTTGATGCTCTTCTTTCAACTTGATTCTGGTAATGAAGTTCACAAGACTGCCTTTGAGGCTATTGTTTTCAAACTCTGGCAAATGAGAGTTAGGGGAATATTTCTCAGCATTTTTATTGAATTTTTTACTAATAGCAAAGTGTACTTCTTGTTGGGTGCTATGGTGACTAAAGAAATGTAATCTCTGGTGTTTTTGGCCGACTACTGTTTGTATACAGTAAAGTTCCACTGTTACACCATCTATGAAGAACTGCACTTGCCATAAGAAAACATTTACTCTTGAAAAGTACTGGAAAAAAAGACAATCACCCTTATATATATTACTGTATCTTACATATCACACTAAAATTGCAGTATCTTACACATAACACAATAGTATGTACAAAAAATTACTTACATTACCAAAGAAAAACACACTGAACCATATCGAAATCCATCTGCACCCCCAAAATTTCAGAGTCAGTGGTAGTCTATGCATGCACCACTCTTTCAGACAAGCTCGGCACCACATCCACACACCCACTACAATGTCATAAGCACAGTAAAATACTTTATATGTTGTATATACTTTATATTAATTCACGTAAAACAAAACAACGTTATTACCAAATAAAATATAAATCAAGCACCATCCAAACCCATCCATAAATAAAGAAATTTGGATGACCACAAAATTGGGTTCATTATACTTAACAAGTCTGTGGTGAATCTATACACACTATTTCATACATTCAGTAATATCAGCATCAGTGACCCAAGCACTGTAACACCTGATAACTAATAATCAATCAGTCACATGTAGTAATACAGCCATTTCCTTGACTACTTATAATAGTTTATGAAGCCTCTCCCCAAAATGAATATACCAGAGAAATTTTTTGTCATGCATAAAAACTAAAGTCAAATGTAGTGTTTATTGCAACATTACTGATAAATTAACATTAATGTAAATGATAAGCTAAAGGTAATCATTGTACTAACACCCAAGTGACACAAAACATTATAAAATACACCACTGGTAAAGTTTTACAAAACTAACAAATTTTTAAAAAAATCTAAACCAATAAAAAAAAAAAAAAACCAAGAGCTTTTGTCTCATGTATAACAAAATTCCATTACACTTAAGAGCTGCACAGAAAACAGAGCCCATGTATTTACCTGGTTCAGGATGAGAGGATCCCTCTGGAAGGTCAGACTCTGTAAATTGCAAGAGATGTCAAATCATCAGGAATGCTAAGGACCTACAACCTTAAAAATGCTTCCCCCAAAGGCTTAGCACAACACTGGGCTTACTTTTAGAGCCAAAAAATAGCAAAATTAAAAATGATATAAGAATGTCCAGCCATTGCAAGAAAAGAATTTTAAGGTAATTTTGGAAAAGCCTAAAGGAAGCATTTGCCAAGTCTCAAAGTGACAGCAGCTAATGAAAGTGATTCAAATTAAAAAGAAAGCGCCCATTACCAGATTAAGATATTGGAATGCAAAAGCCATGAAGCCCACCTAATTATAAACACTAAAACATCCCATTATGGCAAGCTACCACATTACATAAACAATACAAACAACACAAGGCCAAAAAAAAAAAAAAACATTTTACTGACTACTAACTAAATTACCTGATAACTCTTAACACTAAAATGGATTCTCCTTAAAACTGATATTAAGTAAACTCTTTCGTAAATAGAAAAATAAAATGCAAATGATCCTACTTAGAATGTTAAAATACTAGATCTGACATCCAGATCCCATTATTTGATATAGATGTTACAACTGTTACATGCTATGTTAGGCATTCAAGAACCATTGTCGACCAATTTCCCTCAAAATGCAAAATATTAGGACGTGCACATTTTAAGCATATGTTAGCTCTAAAGCCATGTCTTTTTCAGTTAAGTACACTTTGTTCACTCCCAAAATTTAAGATTTACTTCAATTTGCAAGGATTTATCTCAAACAATAGGTTAGATGTGGTATCAGTTTTTCAAACTGCATAATCACAAAAATCTTACAAAACACATATATTGTATATAGGGCAAATGACATGTCAAGTTTTTAATAGTAAAACTGAGTGTAAGAAACAAGTTTTAGTGAAATTAATTCTCTGAAGCACTAGATTTAGTTAATCTCACAATACATTCACTAATATGAAGACGCAAATGGAATGAAATCCACAAGACTACCATTTTACTTTAATGTCACAAGGTTATACTGAAAATCATTTTACTAAAGCATTCTGTAAGCACTATCTGAGGCCAAAAAATATCATGCCCCAAAGCAGGGAGAGAGAAATAGAGCACTGAGGGCGACTATGATCTCCTCCTCGTCCCTTTAAAGACCAACTCACCACCCACACCAGAGAAAACCCCAGCAGAAGCGCTGGCATCACCAGCTGGCATAGTTGGTTCCCCAAAGTCATTGCCAAAGCCAGAATAATCCCTCTCGGGTGCTGTTGCTGCTGCGTCAGCTGCTGCTCCCACTGGATCAGAGGTGGGCAGGAACCCCTCTCCTTCACCAACCAGACCTGTTTGGGAGGACAGGGGCTCCATAAACCCAAGGCCTCCATCCCCCGGAGGTTGGGAAAAAGTCTCTTGCGGTGCTTCAGAAGACTGGCCAGCAGCCCAGGGATCTTCTCCCGAGGGCTGAGATGGAGCCGTAGCTTGGTCTGGAGCAGAGGCACCAATAATGGCAGAAGAAAAAAAAGTGCAGAGTTATGTCACCAAAGCTAGTCCACATTTCTGTTAAACTTCTTTCATAGCAGACAAACAAGAAATGAAACATTTGCAACCTCTTCTTTGTCATATAGAAGATTTTATAAACATTATATATACCTTTCGCAATAAATTATGTTTGAAATTAGAAACAATCAACAAGGTTACATAAAATGGTAACAGAAATGTGGCTAACCAAAAAAAATATTTATGACCACAAATCACCATAAGAGCACAGATTAATAACAGCAAAGGCCAAAGAAAAATACAGTATTAATGAGTGACAGTTTGAAAGATGTACACAGAGAGATGGAAAATAATTTCAAAAGGATGTAATTTAAATATATACTTATAACTTCTGTACTAATTATGATTCAAAAATATTCATCACAGTAATAGAACAACTTTCATAATTCAAAATAAATACAAACTAAATAGTAAAATACAGTATCAAAAGAATAGATGACATGCATAATAAAGTTTAGGAAGAGGAAAATAGTTAGCATTGGCAACAGCACCCAGAGAGTTAGATATCTTTTACATAAGCTTTCTCCAAAAAGGGACTATTTAATTTCAAGGTCATTTATTGGGGATTGGATAGTTTGCCCTGGGTCCCAGGAAGACTAAATCTAAGCAATTCAAAACTTACAAACCCTCCCCACTTCCCCAACTTGTGTGCACACATCGTTAATGGTGAGCGGATACGTGAGGACATATCATCTGACCACAATCTCTGCAGCTTTCAGAGCGAATGCAGGATCGTACACTAAAACACATTTGTATGGCTTTAATTACTTCGTTACTTTACGTATAAAGCAGATAATGCTCTACAGAAATTGTGAAATGTACAGTTTCTCCCACTGAATTCTAAAGGAAAATATGTCAAAGGAGAAAGGTAGCGGCATGCAAGCAAAAAATACTCTTTTATGTTGTACATAATACAGTGAAGACAGCATGCATGAAAAAAAAACCAGCAAAAGGCACAAAGCATTTAGAGACCCTGGCTATATCCATTTAACAAAATAAATGTCAAGTTGTTTAGGCTAGAAGAGAAAAAACTATACAAAGGATGACAATAATCTGCCTGCCCTCCAGTCATCAAAAATCTACAAATATCTTTTTTAACATCAACCTACTAACATGGACTGTATTTACAAATCAAAGGTAACCCGGTGTGATTTTATATACAACTACATAATGAGAAAACCTATACATTTGGCTACTTTACCGTCAGAGGAAAAATATTCCTCAACTTTGGTCCATATAATAAAAATTCCTTAAAAACCTGAACTGATAAATTCCTAATATTAATTAATCTATTTTCACCATTTTTACACCTTTCATTTCTCATATCTATTTACTTAGAAGCATGCAACACCAGCAACCAGCGCTAAACTTACACACAAAAACTTGATTTTGTGGAGCGCACACATTAAGCTACAGATGCACACAGCAGGTTCCCTTACATAATCATCAAAAAATACAATACAGAGGTAGGTAACTGTTATGATACAGCATTACAAACATGCTTAAAAACACTGACCTCGGGCAACCTCATCTCCGCCCAGCATCTCAAAACTCTCGAGGTCTGGGCCACCATTCATAGGGGGAGCACCCCCAAAGAAGTCAGCTGCGCCATCAAGGCCTGGAGATGAGACACCACCATGCAAATCTTCAGATTCTTTGCTCATGCAACAAGAATACTACAACACAGATGTTCAAGCCCAAGAGAGATCCAATTGGAATTGAGCAATTTTGGTTTAGTTTTATTCCAGGGAACAGCTGACTTATTCATGTTAGATACAACTGCATGAACTCAAGGAGGGTTGAAAAGCACAAAAATAACACTGAAAATTTACAATGCTGCTTTGTAAACACTGACAAGGTTTAAGAATATTATTCATATTGAAAGTTAGCAGTTACAGCTATTCCATCATCTATCCATACAAGCACAGTACACTTCGTATTTTTAGAATATGAAATCTCTCACTCTCTTTTCTCCGCCTACATGGAGTATGGAACCTCAAACATAACTTTGCAAGCACTGAATCTCTCTAGCATTAAAATCATCTGTAATAGAGGGAGAAGAGCGTACAGTATTGTCATTACATGGAGAAAGGACCAATTTTTATTTTTCCTGAAGAATTAGTCCAAGTTAAGTCACACACAATGAGACTACAGTTTTCAGAGCACAGAAGGGGGTGAGATAATCATCCGCTGGTCAAATCATTTGAGTTTAACAACTCTGTTACACAGCAATACTGGTGCAGTCAGTGTCAAAATCACATGCATTTTACTGTAACTACTTTTCACAACTTAAGAGAAAAAATTCACAAACAAAATAGTAAAGTACACTTGTAACCAGGCACAATAAAAATAAATGTAATCCTTGACAAGAAAATTTTGCAAGAATTAAATGGTATATCAAAATACAATACATTTACACTTTCCAGAAAGGATTATGCAAATTAGTAAACTGCTTAAGTCAAATAACACCTCTCACTTCCTTTCATGAAACTTACTCAAACTCAATAAAACAAATCAAATTCTCATCCGATGCTAAACTACCAGGCACTACAGCCTAAGAAAAATGAGACATTAATACTTAACTAACATGAACACAAGTAAAGCCTCAGCATATTCTACAACCAGCGTCTTGTTTTCATGCTTCAAATACTGCAATAAATGGAATTTATATAATTTTCATTTTCCCGTAGAAGAAAATTGAAAGCCTTCTAACAATACACACCTAACTCACAACAAGGGGATTCACATAATGATTTTACAAAGAGTATGTATCTCTGATCTAGGTTTGACCTCATTTCCCTTATGATAAGATTGAATTTGCTTGACAAAGTATCACTCCAATATTTTCATGTACCACTTTCTGCACCTTCAAATAGCTCTTCATTTTTTCATTCCTCAGCTTATTTTCATTTTGGCTTTTAAATTTTACTAAGAAAGTTCTGACTTAGTTCAAGCAGAAATGCAATGCATTATTACCCTAAAGCAATTCTCCTTGTATTAGATAGTTTACTTGCATTTTTAGCTATTTATTTATTAATTTACTTTCCTTTTCTAATAATTGATCTCTTTCTCTTTCTGAATTTCCTATGATATTCTGTTACCTCTTTCAAATGAACACCATATTCTTTGGTAGCTTGAATTTCAAGTCAATGGCCCCTGTGGGCTTCTTCCGTATCAACAGGGTTCATCTTCTAAACAATAATATAATAATAATATAGATAGATAAATGGAAGCCAAGTAGGATGCCCCTTGTGAAACTTCTAATATAACTGGACACCTGGGCCATTTAGGATTTTCTTTTCATTTAATTTATTCATCTAAATTAAACAGTCTGTATACTTCATTCCAACTAAACTGCACAGCTATCCCACAATCCGTAAGTGTGCATTCTTGGCCTGAGTGTTACCAGATTACAATGAGATTATCTCGCTTGTAATGATTACTGAACCAATTTCTTCCTATTATTAAGATGAACTATTCAGCATGATAAAACTTTATACGTAGTTCTACTCTTGCCTCAAAAGAACACTGACATTCACTTCTGCTTGCTGTTCTTGAATTGTACATTTTTCACAGAACCATATTTATTGCTAAACTATGCCATCTAAGGGGGTCAGTCCAACCTTTAGCTTTTGTGAACAAATTGAAAATAAAACGGAGAGCAGTTACGAAGGGAAATAAGTGAAGGTACTACTTGCAGACTTTCATTAATGCTACAATAAAAGCTCTGGTTGCAAAACCATCTGAATGGGAATAAAACTCAGGGAGGTGATAAATATTCCTTGAGGTAAGAAAGAAACATATCAATCATACTATTTGTAACTGCAACTTTTACTCTCATACACACAAATAAGGTGCAAATATACTGTACCCTCCTGATTAAATTAATGTACAGAGTGCACTACACAAGCATTTGTATTTCACATTACATTGAACTATTTGGTCTGAGAAAACCCAAACTTACACACAAAGTACATTACATATTTATTTAATAAGACCTCTGTGATTCTCACAGAGCTTGTGAAGGGATTCATTTTTACGGGAGAACCAAAAACTGCAACAACGGTAAATAAGATGGGCAGCTGCACAAGAAGAAACTAAAGGGAATATGCCACATAAGATACACCATGCACTACATTCTACAAGGAATCACTTAAACTATACACAGTATTCAACCAATTGATATACCATATGCCAACAATCTTTCCACAAACTTGAGTCGTCTGCATCTACAACTTAAGATGCCTGGCTACAGCACACTTCAAAACAATGCAAAACATAAAACGTTGCTACTCTTAAAAAAGATGCAGCTACAGGCGCAATGGCATGCACTACAGAGCACACCAAAGCAATTTCTGGAGATAAAAAAGTAAGACTAAAGCCACAGCTCAACAGTTCTATAATGACTCCAGTGGATCCAAGTCAAGAACAAACAGTGCAGTGTATTACTCTACAGTCCACATTCTCAATGCACACCTCAACCACCTGGAATATAAAACTATCTTCTGTGTACTGTAATGTGATCACTTAAGTATCATTACCTAGAAAACAAAAATTGGAAACATTGCTACAGATATCCGCTAAACTGTACTGTACCTAAATGTCATTCATAGGTATGGGTGGCACTCTTAGCTGTATTCATATTTTACTTGAATAGGGGGAGAATACAAACTATACATCAATTCCACATAACAAAAATGTAAATTCACTTTAGGTTAATATTCAGATTTATATCTACTATGAAACTAAATAAGTAAATGCCAGGACCGGTGCCTTCATGTTAAAACTAAAGCTTATTTGTTAAGCAAAACTATGGAGGGTTGTAGCCTCATTAAAATGTCCTTTGCAAGTTGAGCTAGTTAATAAGACTAAAAATGCACTGCATTATCATAAATAATACAGCAATGGTTCTCAACCTTTGTATAAGTATTGTACAACTGGCTGTATTCTTCAGGCATTCATGGCAAAATAAAAACGTTAAGATCTAATTTTGTATATATCTATATAATATATATATATGAAAAATGTCAATGTATTTCAAAATACAAAAAAGAAAGCAACAATAGGCTCTCTTCTCTATAAAAAAAAAAAAAATTTCCATCATGCCCACATATCAAGTATTTTCCAAAAGGTTGAAAAACACTACTCAAAAGTCACCTGCAGCAGGGACAAAAATAAATGTCTAAATGTACCAGTTACTGAGCCATGCATATTTTGAAATGCTGAACCTTACAGCTATGCTCAGAGGGTTACAACGATGTAATGGGAGTTTGCTTTACCAACCCCACAGAAGGCATGGTTTACAAAAGAAAATACTCTATTTTCATCTATTTTGTCATGACAATGCAGCATACGAAGACCACAACATGGTCTGCAGTGTAGAAAAAAATAGATGATGTCCAAGATTATTTACAATTTTTATTGTGTCCTAATCAATAGCTCCTGTTTACAAATGTACGCCCTCCATTACCTGAAGTAATGGAAAGCTGTGGAAGTCTACCCAAGTGCGACTGATGCTGCTGTTCAGAGATTTTAGAATGGCTGCAATACTACCTTCAAGCACCTGAGTTTTTCCAACTTCAAATTGAGTTACTGTAAGCGTTTCTTTCTCTGCTTGCCGATTATAAATCTAGGTAATTTCTTTGCTCTGCTTTTCATTTTTCACAAAAGGCATTTCTATTTTGTGGGAGCTCCATTTGTAAGTTAAATAATATGAAAGGTGACTTAACCTAAAGGAGGGCAATCATTACTCCACATAAAATTGATTCAAAGCTTTGTTCAGGTTAAAAACTGAGTAAGTAAACTCCCAACAGCAGGAGCAACTTCCAAATATATAAGTCACTTCTACAGCAAAATCCAACTTGTAAACTAGTCGGGGTAGAAAGATGAAAGACCTATCATTGACAATTCAGGAAACATTCCTACAAAAAATGCTCACATTCCTAACTGACAAAATTATTATAATGTGAACTTTGCTTTTGATTTCTCCTAGTACTGTACAAGGAAAAATTACCTACATAAACCATGGTTGGTACTGTATCTTTATCTTGTAGCAGTAAAACAATTAGTACAGCCTGGATGATAGTATTTTCAAGATGTACCCATTGTTCATCCAAGTTATGATGCTTAGCAATTGCTAATAAACTGCTGCAAATACTGCAACAGTTATAACATATAGCTAGCAAATATGCTTGCTTCTGTGAGGAACAGACAAGGCAGGACAGCTGATAAGTAATGATATTCAATGAACAAGATGCAGTTATGGAGGTGCCTTAGGAATAACCTGTGTAAACATCCTATAGGTCCTATAAAAAAGATACCGAAATACCAAACGTGATGTCCTTAAAGGGTAGTGTGGTAAAATTTTTTTTATTTTTTATACAAAATGACATATTTCATAGAAATCTGGCGACACTGCAGTTACCAGGGAATGTCACACATCTGCCCCTAAAATTGGACTATGCGATGTGTATTTGATCAATGTTTTATTTTCTAAATAACCAAGTATAGGCTAATTCATTTAACTACATTATTATCATTATTATTATTATATTGAAGAGCAGTTTAATCAGTTTAGTACATCTATATTAGATTTAATCTAATAAATGACTACTCTTTTTATAAATTTACCAACGGCATTTATGTTCAACTCCTGTTTCAAGTAATTCACTAAATGCAATAAAAAGATAAAAGCTTTAAATTCAGTTTTAGTGAAAATATGTGATTCATATGCAGCACAAATCACAAAATCTGTTCATGTCAGATCAATGTAATTTTTATAGAATACGCATAAATTCAGGCCATCATAAACCAGCTCAAGCAAGAGAAACTTCAATTAACTAAATATGTATACAGGCAGTCCCCGGTTATCAGCAGGCTCGGTTATTGGCGATCCGGTTTTACAGGGCTTGTCTAGCAGTGAAAGCTGATTTCTATTTATCGGCGCCGATAATCGGGTATTGGCGCCAACACATACCTAACAGAGGCACCAATCTCCGGTTCTTGGTGCCAATAAGCACCGAAAATCACCAATATTTGGTTATCGGCGATTTTTGCTTATTGTCACTGATGACCGGTTATCGGTGCCGATAAGCCCCAAAAATCACCGATATTCAGTTACATGTATTGGCGATTTTCGCTTCTTGTCACACTGTCAGAACAGAACCCCTGCCGATAACCGGGGACTGCCTGTACAAGCAAACCAGTCTATGGGGAAGTATGAAGTATCATACTGGTTACCTTAAAAGGTAACCAGTTTTCACCTACAATGATTAAACTTCATGGAATATGATTGTTCCCTCTGAGCATGTCACATACAACTTCATCACCATGATAAACTTCAAATACACATTTGCATTCTCCCTCCTAATTATCAAAAGCTCTAACAGAAACCAATGCTATTCTTACCTGCAGGTTCCTCACCTGCCGGGGGTACAGCTACGGGGTCATCACTGGCTGGAGCAGCTGGTATCAAGTCGTCATCTATGCCGGCCAACTGGTCCTGTTCACGTGCTAAAAATTCAGCAGCTGGGTCAACTTCACTAGTAGGAGCAGCTACTTCTGCTGCAGGTACAAAACTGTCACCAAATCCATCCATGCTGAGGAAAAATGATACTCTAATGACAAGAGGGACAAAAAGTCTAGAATGTAAGCAGAATACGTAAGACATGCACTGTCAATGCTACATCCAGTTAATTTCGTCCTGGTCATTATGTATCCCTTATCAAATAAAAGTTGAATACGATTCAAGAAATGTTGTTTCCCAAATCTTTTTAAAATGTATCATTTATACACAACAGTAAAAGTATGGTATTTCTTCCTATGTTCAAAAGAAAATACCTGTAGTTTCTTACAACAGGATAAAAACTTTTACTGTCCTCCACAGGTTTAAACCCAAACTGAGACCTTGAGAATTACTCTGTGTTATATGTGAAAAGTGGTGAGATTCTGACACAATATAAATGCAGACACTTAACAGATAAACCCTTCATTTCACTCTCAGTGCATAACAGTTGTGCATGTTAGTTCTATTTGCATGGGTCGCAGCCTGCTCCAAAGCAGATCTCAGGCATTTCACCGAACATGTAGACTAACCTAACCTATCCTGGGGTGCATGTGTGACCTGGCCAGGGAGGCTGTGCCCCCCTGAGTCCCCCAACACATGCATAGCAGAACATGTGAACAAGTATTCTGCAGTATTACAAAAAGGCTGATAATCAAAGGTTTCAAATTCAGCAATTCTTTAAGGAACATACTGATAAATCAAGATTTTTACATGCTATCACTAGCCTAGGGGATAGCCAAAATCCAGGCCATATGCTTCAACATAAATTTACTCCCATCGTCCTACACAGCCCCAATGTACTATGGTCAAGTGTAAACATGTTTCTAATTTACAATTAGGTCCTGGTTGTGCAATTAGAATTATTATTGGAGCCACAACTGGCCATGGGGTTTAAGCATGTGGTTTGCTAAAAATTTCAGAAAAACCTTATACATCCTATCTTAACATTCAGTAAACGTAAGGGAAAAAGTTGCACATAGATATCCTCCATTATAATTTTTTGGGCTAAATAATATAAAATATAGTGATACTATAATGCAGTACAGGTGAGATAATCTGAAATAATTAGAGATAATAAGAATTTGCCATCTTTTGTTAGTTTTTCTATTCATCCCAAGATACTGAGAAACTGACCATCTTTTGTTTATATCTTTACTTTCATCCCCAAGGGGCTGGTACTAAACACAGCGTCCCATGGAGCTCCCACCATGTTTAGCACAAGTACCTGGGGCATGAACAGAAAAACTAGAAAAAGATGGCAAATTTCTCATTATCTCTGTAATTTTCTCAGATTATCACACCTGTACCACATTAAATACAACAATTTCTATATTGTTTAGCTATAAAACTATATTATACAGGATATATTCATGTGGCCGTCTCCTTTACATTAACTTAACATTCCTTTAACCAAACTTCACCTAAGGCCATTGTGCCCTAATTTGTTATGGTTTCAGGAAAAATGCAGAGTGAGGAATTACAACTAAGTGGGGCGGGGGGTCCAGGTTAACCCTTACGGGACGGGCTAACTAAGTGGGGCGGGGGGTCCAGGTTAACCCTTACGGGACGGGCTAACTAAGTGGGGCGGGGGGTCCAGGTTAACCCTTACGGGACGGGCTAAATATATATTAAATAAACCCCCAGACTGGCCAAACTTTAAGGTTGGCCATTTTAAGAAAAAAACACATCAATGGAAAGAGGAAGATATGCAAATGGACATGGTGTACGAAAAATAATTCTAAAAATTTTTCCATACCTTCCACAGGAAGTTGAAAGTGACCATTCACAACCCTCAGAGGGCCTCTTTTACAAGACTTGTAAATAATAGTAATTTTACCAAGTTATATATGTTTTTCTAATAATTTATTTTACTTTGTAAAATTACAATTACAGCTCACACAATATCATAGGCTAACAGCTAAGAACTAAAATCAGTAACAAATTCTGAGTATATTTGTTGTAAGATATTTACGAGATATACTGAGATGGGGAGATGCAGTAACTTTTTGTAAAGTATACATGTTTTTTCCCATATTTCTTTGCACTTTTCTTTACAAAATTATGATTATAGCTGACATACTATCATAAAAGATAAGAACTAAAACCAACAGCAATCCCTGGGTGTATTTATGAGCATGTAAATAAAAATATGTCGTGGGATAGAGAGGACCAATACATTCGCTCATCAAGTCTCAAGGCAAACTAATCCCCCCCCCCCCTCTGTCCTGTGCTGAGCTGCTGCAGTTGCCATAAGTCATTTACGGACCATTGAAGTGCAATGAACATCTTTCCCGCTAAAATCATCCAAATCGTATGGCATGTAATATTAATAATTATACGAGTTAGCCCCTCCACCACTCATGACCTGTCACAGATCATCACATGATGATGCCCGTTCATTAAGGGTCAAGGCACGGCATCCGAGGTTACGTTAGGTCAAGGTAAGTCTGGTTAGGTCACACTCGCTCTGAAATGCCTACATGGAGACTTCTTTACCTTACCTAACCTAACCTTGGGCACCCAGCCCAAGGAACACGAAAAGTAATTCGTGATCCCCTAACCTGCATTCTAACCCCCGCCCCCCAAGCAAAACCATAATTAGGCTATAGTTGGCCTTATTCTCCCTGAAATCTTGTACACCTACAACCTCGCAATTAAAAAGAAATAAGAACGGCCGCCCTAAACTGCAACCGCTAAGGTCTACGTAACCTGAATCATGTGAAACTTAAGCCTAACCCGTCATGGCATAGCCTGACACTTCAGCCTCCTCTACACTCTAAATTTAGAAACTCTGGTCTACAAGGCATTAAAAGGAATGCTTCATTACGGCCTAATTCATTAACGAGAGAGTTTTGAATTACTTACATGACAATTTACGTTGGCGAGGTGGAATTCTCCGACTGTCTGGCAGAAAAGGGCGAAATTATGACGAAAGGCGACTGCCGAAGAATTACAGCCAACCCAAGTATGTAAATAGAACATTTTAATGATTCTCATTATAAATAGAATCCTGTTATTAAACCTCGGTATCTGTAATTACCGTAATATACCAATTAAAAGTTATTAAAAATTCAATTTAATTGCGTTTTTGTAAGTTAATTTTGGTAAAATAGCCAAAATATCTAGATTTTTTATAGAGATACAATACAGATATCTAGCAATACAGCTTTTTAGTAGGTGACACAATGCCTCGAACTGTCACTGAAGAGCGGCCCACTCAGCGTCTACCATTGTCAAACATTGTCAACATATCCTCGTTACATTTTCAGTCTATATCCTGAAGTTTTATTTTTCTCATTTTAATCGACTTTGACAGTTTAAATATGATTTGTGTACAATATTGTATACCTGTACATATTAATGTAACAATCGTCTGCAATATACAGCTTTTTTCCTTTTTCGAAATGTTCTAGAAAAGGGGCAAATTACAAGCAATGAGTGAAAGTTTATTAATAATAATTCCTTTAAGGGTTGTTTCACGTTTTTCAGTACCCATTATATTTTTATGTAAAAACAGTAATTGGAAGAATAATTAAAACACCATCAAAGAAATTCGAAATACCATCTATGCACGTATGAAAACTTGCGAGTAACATGTTTGAACCTAGTACCGGCACACTGAATCAATGATATTGATCCTTCTTATTTTTTGCTTGTAGACTACAAGTTGTTTCTCCGAACATATTTGGTTTTTGATATTAGAATATTTTAAAGATTTGTTGCAACTCACCAGTTAGTGCATTTAGTAGGCTGTTCAGTCAGGATAAAAAATATCATGGGACTTTTTTTTTTTATCTTGTAATTAAACAGGTCCATAGTACAGACATATAGGCACACATCTCGCTGTTTCCTTCTTTTTCATCTCTTGTTGGATTTTAACACATCATTACACCCCTTCATTATTTTTTTACTTAATTATCTTCTCATTTCTACGTCATCAAAGGTAGAAATGATTGGTGGAGGTAGCAGGCACGTTTGTGCATTGCACCATATAACTTATTGTAAATTATGGCTATTTAAGTAAAGTATGTCGCTAGAAAGGTCTTCAAGATTATGACAAATGACCAGCTATGGTTTGATGATACATACAGACGAACTTATTCTGACAAAGACCAAATTCAAAATACGAGTATAGAGACGAAATCGTTCACATGAAAATTACACTATTTTTGTTAAGTCTCGCCGGGTTTCAAATAGCCAGCAATTACCATATAGGTACGAGAAACTACATTAATTCCTTCAAGACGAAACTTTAAGAAATTACTCAGCCTCATCTGCGGTGGACAAAATAGGTATCTTCTATCACTGGGTCAGGCTCGCCTTCCATTCCACCAATGGATTGGTTACAGGTCCTGTAAGGAAAAGGCTGAACCGCTTCATCAAACTTTTGAAGCTAAGCGATCAGCTGAGGATGTCCCTATCCCTGATACTTGTCATCCTGAACCTATTCTTGCAAAATTTGCATGTCGCTCTATGGATGCTGAGAAAAGTCTTGTTAATCTCGACAGCTGGGACGGGAAGGTCTAGATGGTTCCTTTCTTTTGTTTATTATATAGGTTTCTATTGTGCTGTCTCCCAAGATTAGGAGATTCAATAGATTTTTATGTCGATGTAGTATCTTTGCGGAAGAGCGCAACATCAGTAATACGGTACCTGTTCCAAAGAATGGCATATCTGCAGACTGCAGTAACTACAGGCCAGTTTCTATTCTCCCTGTGCTCTCCAGTTACAGAAAAACTTATTTTTAAGTCGCTTTACAAGTATGTAGAATCCCGTTATCTGATGGTAAATATGCATATAGGAAGCAGCTAGGCATCTGCGATGCTCTTTTAGATTTGACATGCCAATTTCAAGAGAACCTTGAAAATGGTTTTGAGCGTAGAGTAATTTAAATAGATTTTAGTGCTGCTTTTGATTTAGTAATTCATAAAATTTTTATATATGAACTTCAGAATCTTGGAGTGGATGGATACCTTTTAGGATTAGTTCAAGAGTTGTCGTTGACAGGAGCTTTAGCGAACCGAGACCTATTGTGTCTGGAGTTCCACAGGGTAGTGTTCTTGGTCCATTGTTATTTTTAGTGTACACAAGAGATTTGGCTGTTGGCTTGGAAAACATGATTGTTTTGTATATGTCGATGATGTAACACTAGTAGGTGCATTCAAGTCTCCATTTATGAGAAATTAAGCTGTCCTTAGTCTCAAACGTAACATGGAGCGGATTAGTGATTGATGTAGTTGGTTGGTAATGAGGCTGAACACCAGTAAAGCGAAAACACTGTCGAGTAGTAGATCTTGCTCTGATTTTCCACCCCATCCTCCCCTTCGGATGGATGGGACGCTGCTAAATGAGTCTGAAGCGTTAGCTATACTTGGTGTAACTTATGAAAAAACCTTAATTCGAGGAACATCTAATGAAAGTGTCGGCAAAATTTGAACGGAAGTTAGATATTGTACGTAAGGCCTCATATATTTATAACAGTGATAAGGTCATTTGACCGTTCTAGGTCATTTGACCTTTCTTAATTAGAATACTTTTCTCTGGAGTGGGTGTCTGCTTCTGCCAGAGATTATCCCTTTTAGAGAGTAGTTCGTAGTGGTAGGTTTCTGTTTCCTAACATTAGCACTTATTACTTGAACCATCAACGTAAGGTCTCTTGTTTGCCAGTTTTTCATAAGTTGTATTTTAACAGAGATCTTTCACAATCACAACTGATCCCTGTTCCCTTTTTCCTGCCGAGGGCCACCAGATTTGCTGAACAGCAGCCCCAGTACAGAGTAAATGTGCCTCGCTGTCGAACTTTTCAGTCCCAGAGGTTCTTTATTCCTTACACCGTTGGACTGTGGAACATCTCCCTGAGGATGTTGTGCAATGGAACCTCAAAAGTTTAGGAGGAAATGCAGTGCATTACTTCTCTAAATCAGTTCTCCTTGTATTTGATAATTTACTTACATTTTTATCTAATTATCCTTCTGTTACTTCTTTCAAATGAACACCAGATTCTTTGGCAGCTTGAATGTCAAGTCAGTGACCACTGTGGGTTTCTATGAAAAGGGTTAATCTTCTGGATAATAATAATAATAATAATAATAATAATAATAATAATAATATTAATAATACTCGTCTTGAACCTGGTGTAGCCTGTTTTATTATATTACCATGAATTGGAATCACATGCCTACCAACATTGATTTAAAATCTAATTTCTCTGCTCAGTCTTTTCTGGGCGTGTGTGCATTCGTCTGTCAGGAGAGGCTTATACATAAAGAATGAGTAAGCAAAGAAGTTGTCATACATTCATACTATTATGTCCATATAAATTGTCTGATGTAGACACTCCGTTTAGAAGCTTCTTTGTCATACATTCATACTATTATGTCCATATAAATTGTCTGACGTAGACACTCCGTTTAGAAGCATTTCCGTCGAGAACAGTTCATCTGATACTAAAATCGAAGGAAAACCTTGACTGATTTTAAATCTACTCCACCGGATTCTTTATCCACTGATTCGACTAATTTGTGATTCATTTCTTCATCTTTTACATCAGTCTAGTCACTGTAGACCAAATAGACTGACACCTGAATACTTGGGTTCACCATCCTCCTCAACTTCCAAGAAACGGCTCTGGGTCCATAGATATATAACAAATAAATGTTCCAACTAAGTGCATCCACAAATCACAGATTAGGAGCAAATGTGTTCACAAGACGTGAGCTATTCAGGAGTGCTACTTCTTATTGATGACGTTTCTTTCCTTACTTAACGCTTCTTTCTCCTTAGCAGTGACGTCAGCGCTCAACATGATCGGCAAAAACAATAACATACGCCCCAAGAACCCTTTGCCGTCGCTTGTTATCTCCGGGCGTCTGATGCATCGCTAAGGTTTCTCTCGGTTCTAACATTCTTCACTGTATAAAGCGTATTACATAAGGCTATAGAAAGAGAGAAAGTATCAAGTTTTCAATGGAGACATGTACAGACATCCACGTGTCAATATCATTATGGTCTACATATTTGAAATTGTGTTTGTGTGAATGTCAGTATCGACCGCTATGCTGCATGACATACTCTAATTGTATAAATATAATTCTACCGTCTATTGGCGCCTCTCTCTCTCTCTCTCTCTCTCTCTCTCTCTCTCTCTCTCTCTCTCTCTCTCTCTCTCTCTCTCTCTCTCTCTCTCTCTCTCTCAACATAAATTTTGACGGTTTTCTTCTCCCTATCCCTGATGTCAGCATCGAACGTTCACCTTGCAAAGTAGTCCTACGTTTTCAGTTTAAATCACTCTTTCAACTCCAACATCACTTTTCCATTGCAGTGTAGGTCTATGCATACATTCTGTAATTTAAGAATACGTGAAATAGGCATAGTAGTGCATAGGAATATTGCTATCAGCAGGCTGTTATTAATGTACTAAAAGTTAATTTTTATCAGTGTACTTTTACAATCAGCACAATTTTGTTGATAATAACTTATGAAAACATCAATGGTTATTAGGCCCAGGCATTTTTGAAAGAAGCACGTTCTTCTTTCATATAGGCTTAGGTCTACTAATCACCGATGTGTTTTCCTGTCATTATTAACATAATTGTGAACTTCAGTAGAATAATAATAGCATAATAAGTGCAACAATAAACTTTAGTACCATATTAATAGTAAACTGATAGTATGAAACTTTAGTGTAATCTTCTTCTTTCTCTGCATCTTTTCCCACTTCCGCCGCCATACCACTGCAGTCTTCTTTGCTGGGCCTTCTTTGATAGTTCTACGACTTTAATAGTTCCTCTTATTCTTTAATTTTTTATCCTGTCCATTTTTGTTACTCCACACATCCACTTCTTTCCCAGATTTTCATGGTGTGAGACGTTAGCTTTATTCCCCTGTAGTTTGCACAGTCCTGGATGTCACCCTTCTCTTTATAGATGGGCACAATAAAGCTTCCTCTCCATTCTTTCGGTATCTTTTCCTGACTGTATATTTTCTTTGCTAGGTCCCACAGCATGTCTATTCCTTCTTCTCCCAGGCTCTTCCACACCTCTGCAGGAATTCCATCTGGTCCTATTGCTTTACCATTTTTCATCTCCTTTAGTGCGTTCTTCACTGCCTTCCTGCAAATGTTATGTGTCATACCAAGATTCTGGAATCCATTTTCTTCGTTTAACAGGTGTTCATAACATTTTTTTCCACCTCTTTATCTTATCCTCGTTGCATAAAATTACTCCATTCTCATCCTTAACCTGTTTTATTTATATGGGAGTGGTCTTTGGTGTTCTTGTCCCTCGGCTTTCCAATTTTGTGAATTTTACTCTCCCCTCAAGTGTTTCCAGCTCTTCGTACATGTCATCTAATGCTCTTGCCTTTTCTTGTGCCACTGCCTTCTTTACTTGTTTCTTATGTCTCTGGCAGGGGCGTCTATTTGGGCGGGGCTAGTGGGTCAACTGCTCCCTCAAGACTCAACATGCACCCCCAAGACCCAAGTTGCCCCCCCACCAAGCCTCAACTTGGCCCCCTCACCCCCAAGCCCCAAGAAGTAACAGCATGTTTTCTTTTTAAATGTGCAATCATAAATATATAAAATTCCTCAGAAATATTGTTTCTTGATCTTTGTCTGTCTACTAGCTACCAGTGATGATGAGATGAAACATATAGTAGTGGGAGTATATAATTTTTGCTGAAATACCTTGCTCATGTGGCTTCAAAAGCACATAAAATAGCTCAAAATAAAAATAAAAACTCAGCTAATTAGGCTCGCTTCGCTGGCCAAACCGTCTTTGGCACCGCCCCCCCCCCCCCCAACAAAATTCTGAAATGATGCCCCTGGTCTCTGGTACCTCTCTTTATCCTTCTGTTGTCCATAGTTTTCCCAGATCTCGTTTGCATCTTTTTTGGCTTTTACCACCTCTTTCACTTCATCATTCCACCACCAGGTTTCCTTATCGTCAGGAGGTTTCTTTCCAGATGTCTTTCCCAACACCTCTCCACCCACTCTCTTTATCACCTTACTGTTGTGATTCCACCATTCTTGCACTCCCTCTAGCAATCTAACTTCCCTCAATACTCTCTCCTTAAATCCTGCCTCGCTTCCTCCTCTGACACACCACTTGACTGTTGATGGGACACGTGCAGGCCTACTTTTAGTACAATAGCAACACCATATTGATGGCAAGTGTTGATGCTTAGACCTACAGTATAGTAGGCCCTCATCTTAATGTTTGCACCACATTTCGTATGGTGGCGATATACCAGTTTATTTTCATGCAAATTACCTACAATGAATAAATGTTATAGACCTAGTTACAGATATATCAGCTGTCAGAGTTCAGAGACCCGAGGATGCGGATGTAACACATTTTTGCGGAAGCAGATAGCCGATCATTTCTAGACCTATTCTTATAATCTATTCATCTGACCTCATTAATATTAGTCACTGAGGGTCGAGCCATTTCTTGATAACTGGTGAACAGAAGCAGATCATACTATCAGCATAAAATCATGGTACCATAAAGACATCATCGCCTGTTTATGATGCTCCTTTCCAGTGGCTGTTCAAATTGAGTCTACCTTGCTTGCTCTTCTGCCTTATTCCATCAATGTATTCCGGGCATTTTACATTCCACAGTCCTCAGTCCTGCCTTCTATAAATTTCTGTGATCTCCATTCAAATTTACTTTCCTCCTCGCGAGTGTTTCTTCGTCAGGAGCGATCGGCGTTTAGCGGTCAGAAGCCGACGGTTGAAACGCAACTGAGCCGAGTAAGTTTGACTATCTAGCCACACACGTTTAGAACTAAGCGGAGTAGTTTGCGCGAACTATAATAGCACACACGTCTAGAACTGAGCGGAGTAAATTGGACGAACTATAATAGCTATACACGTCTAGAACTGAATGGAGTAGGTTGGACAAACTATAATAGCCACACGCATCTAGAACTGAGCGGAGTAGGCTGGACGAACTAGACATGTGCGTTTAGATTGGCGTGGAAGTTCCTGTGTGATCAAATCAAAAAAACAAAGTGCTTGTTTCCATCAAGCCGCGGTTGATGCCTCTTGATAAATTCAAATTAGCTCCACCCCCCACTTTTTTTTTTTTGTTAAACGGTAGTTTGACCAAAAGAACTGAACATGCATGGGTCCCATAGATAATGTACAACATATAGTAGAACAACGCGCCTGTGGCTTGACTCCGATCTGTAAACAGTCTATGACATTTTTGTTCTGATCTGTGTAACAGTTAAGTACATTTTTTTAAACCTTTATTACGGGTCATCCCAGTAAGAAATGTAACATACGCATTACAGTCTAGAATTGTATTCTTCTAGCCAGAATGTCTTATGTGAGGACAAATTCAGTCAGTATTCGTTCATCGTGATTTAAAAATAGGTTTATCGTAGGTTGAATGTTTTAATGCAAATTCAATGCGACTGGAGAGTTAGTCCACCTTCGAACCTATGACAGATTATCAGTACTCATACAATTATTATTAGTCTCATATAAGAAAATGAAAAGATACGTAGTGGAAGTGCTGGGAGCTGAAGAATTTGAAGAACGTGCCAGAATATTCAGAGCATGTAAGTGCAGTAACAGTTCATGTTATATAACTGATCACGAGAGGATAAGCCACAACCAGGGCTCACTAAATTCTGCACGGGCCTGTCTCTCTAATGTATAATCTATATATGTGCTTATGGGTTTCATTTGCAATTTTATGCTGTGTCACAATTCATGTATTGCATGTAATTACATAAAATACCAAAGTAGAGAACAGTTTGTTTGACGGAGATCTTTCATTCCACTGCAACCAAGCAGGAAATTTAAGACAAGAAGAGAAAGCGTTGACGTCGAGCTAAAAAAAATACTTCAAAGTTATTCAGATTAAAAATTGCACGTTTCGCGAGATACTAAGTATACTTTTCATCGCACCTTTCACACACACTCACTCACACAAACACACACACACACACACACACAAGTCACCAAAGTGTTTCCAGATATCCTTATAATGTGTCAGTATCGGTTTTATTACTCTTTGCTACCGGAATGATGTAAGAAGGCCAGCTGACGTTGATCTGATCTTCCACTTCAATGCTTTTCCATTACAACATCTTGCCAGAGAGGAAGGGAGAGTCTCCGACGATCCTGGCGCCGTAAAGCGACGGTTTGTAATATTTATGCAAGTGGATTACATAACACAAGGTCACTTGTGAACAGTAGGAACAAAGACTGATAAGAACCTAGAGGGTTTTTATTTATTATTACGCGAGATTGCATGAGCCATCTAGATGATTCCAGGCTATTCTCACTTAAAATGAAACGTTTTCATGGAGCAATATTACGCAATCACCTAAAAAATTACTTCTGTTTTGGATAATGCTATAAACACGGTTGTTTTAATACTTGGAAGCACATAAGTATCAACTAATCAGTAAAACAGTTTGCAGGTACAGTATTGTAGAGTAATATTTTTTTCCCTGGCAACTGCTTCTGCTAGGATCCTTGGGGGCCTTCGTTTTCGGTGGTTGAGGGGGCGGGGGTTTGTTGATGGCAATGTATAGCAGAGTTTAAAGTGCCATCTCCCCTTTCCCAGATAACGGGTGAAAAGTCGACGTTGAAGAAACGGCACCATTTCTGCTGCCAAACTTGTACGTTTTTATATAAAAATATAAACGAATAAAGACTTTTATATCAAAACTCAGCAGGAATTGTTATCCATTAAGAGTGATGAATTACCCTGCGTGGCCCTCAGGTCACTGAAAGCATAACAACTTTCACCACGTCAAAACATAAATGTAAGCGCTCGGAAATAACCAGTACGAAGGAAATTGGCAAGCATCTCCAAAAGCAGTAGTTAAAGAAAGGAAAGCAATCATAACAATGGCACCCATACATGACTATCTATAGTAATTCACGAGCCACAGAACAAGTCACACGAATCAAATGGTTTTGAGAGGGGGAGAAGGAAGTTTTTTTTTTTGCCTTGATTGCAAATGTCGCCCACCACTTCTCCTGGGCACAGCAGGTCTCTAAGAAGTTCCGTGATTGTGTTCATTTTCCTTCTGTCTTTCGCTGCCTCTACCAAGACAATTCGCTGGAAGAGTCGTCCATCGTCCGTCAATATTCGCCCTCGTCGAAGCTCAAGTGAACACCCTATCATTAAGACGTAAGTGTGTATTCGCTTGGGACGAATTACCGCACGCGTAAGTCGGTGTATGGAAGCTCGTCATGTCTTATTTCCTCCTTAAATATGGTGACATTCGCTGACGGTACCGTGCTGTGTTTTCGGTGTTCTTGCGACACCATAACCAAATTTTGCTGAAGTGTATCTTATTTTTGGTCGTGCGTCCCTTTCAGAGGCGTCAGTGGACCTCATAATTAGTATTTTAGGTTATTTGAGGGTCAATACTGTCGAACGGCGTAAGTTATCCAGCCAGACTCGACTCCCAACCAATTTGGACTTGGGGATTCCTGTCGTGTCTCTCTCAAGGCTGTTCAAGTCAAGGTTAGGCAATGCTGGTCGAATTCTTTAATATGAATCGGTGTTAGCTTATCCTTCATAAATCCCAGAATATTAGAATAATGCACACTTAAGATTACGTCATGTTTGCAAAATAGCCCGTCGGAGTTTATCCTAGTCTAGTGTGTGTAGCCTAACTTAGGCCTAGATTTGTTAGACTATATCAGGTCTAATGACAGTTTTAATATGGGATAACAATTGAGAAAATGCCTGATATCTCATGATGGATGTCTGGCTATGTAAAAAAAACTGCAAATAGGCTACAGTAAGACCATCTTATTTTCTAGTTGTGAGGCTAGACTTCTAGGCTTATAGGCGTAACAGTATTCTGGGTATTTACAATGTCTGAATGATAACCAGTAGCCTGTACGTGGTATTGGATGTTTTCTCCTTTAATTTTGGGTAAAACTGGTCTACCACCAGTTTACATGCAAAATGGGTGTTGTGTTTAGCCCCGTATGGGATGAATGTAAAAAACATGAGCAAAAGACAGAAAATATCATTAACATAAACAAAAACGTAAATGAAAAGCGGTAAATATTCCGGTCAGCGACTGGCAAGAACCAGGCCGCAGAAGCAGTCTTCAGTTTTACGTGTTTTATTTCTTAAAATTTTGGTTAATTCTAAGGAGGAGCTCCACACAGAGGTATTGTTTATTAAAAAATTTTTTTTTTACTGAACATTAAAGAAAAGGGTGTATTATATAGGCTTACGATGCAGTACAGGTGAGACAACTTGAAAAATTTATTGCAATAATGTGAGAAATTTACCATCTTTTGTTTATGTATTTTCATTAATCCCAGGAGGGCTGGTACTAAATGTGGTGTCCTGTGGAGCTTTTGTGCATTAAAACAAAGAGATGCTAAACTTTTACATTTTAGTAAATTTTTCTGGTTAATCTTAACCATACTTCATCATATTATACTGTTTCTTTAATGTTCAGTCAAATAATCCCATTGATAAATAATAACCCCATGAAGAATTCTTCCTTAGAATGACCAAATTTGGTCCTAACTGCTTACAGACATAATCTTGGAATAAAGTTTTACTTTTAATGGCACAACCAAAGTGTTTAGTACCAGTCCCATGGGAGATGAATGTTAGAATATAAACAAAAGACATTAAATATCTCGGTACCAGTAGATTTGTGATATACTTTAGTTTGCTTTTTGTATTAAGCATTTTAAGGAGACTTAAGTCAATGAGAATTGCAGGCCTAACCTGTGTCTTCTGGCTGTAACATGGGCGTTAGTTGCCTTCCGGACCAGTGGATTGATCATGGCTTCCTGCCTGTGTTATCTTGGAAATTTCCTAACTATATGTGCCCCTTACATAACCTTCACTCTTTAACTTGCATAACCACACCCTTGTAGACAGCTTTAGTGTCACCGAAAAGGTATATTTTGGATAGCCATTTCCAAGTTTAAGAAGAATAATATAGAAATTATTATTATTATTATTTATTAAGATGAACTCTGTTCATTTGGAACAACCCCACAGGGCCACTGACTTGAAATTCAAGCTTCCAAAGAATATGGTGTTCATTTGAAAGAAGGAACAGAAGGTAATAGGAAATACAGAAAGAAGATATCAGTTATTAGAAAATAAATAAGTTAAATTAATAAATAGATAAAATTGTAAGTAAATTATCAAAATACAAGGAGAACTGCCTAGGGGTAGTAATACGTTGAATCTTCACTTGAACTTTTGAGGTTCCAATTGCACATCAAGTGATGAGCCAAACTGTAGTACTTATGTCTTACAACATGGCCGTAGCGGCATATGTCAATAAGCAAGGATGGACAGTCTCAAGAAGTTTTTGATGTTTGCTCACCCATTCTAGACCTGCAGTATGGACTTATTTAAGGAGAGACTAAGAGGAATGTACCTGTACTTCCTTCGCTGCGACAGAGTCAGTAGTCATGGAGTTAGTTGCCATGGCTCCTTCTAGGCAGGATTGTGGCTTGACCTGTGGTTGAACACACTTGCTAACTTAGCAGCCACTGGAGTGTCTTCGTCAGAAGGCTGGGCAGAGCTCTGATGGTTGTTAGAGCCTTGGGAAGTTGCTGACTTTCTTTTACTAATTTGCAAAATTGTCGGTAGACTTTGTCTCAAAGAGATGTGACACGGTGTGTAGCCCCTTCACTCCACAAGATTCTGCTGAGAATAGCCTCAACTTAGGAATGAAGGGGAAGCTTTCCCTTACTCTTTTTGAGTATGGGAAAGCTTCCCCTTTTCAAAGAGCTTGGTTGAAAATGTGATGGAGAAAAGGCATTTTTTTGGCAGAGAGAGCATGTTGCTACTATTTTGCTTGTTTGCATAAGAGTTTAATTGGTCTGGAATTAACAGTTATTCCTGTATTCTTTATATCTGAAGAGATTGTGCTTGGAGAAAAGCATTAGCATCATGTTATTAATGGGTCTCTCAGTGGATTGCTAACGTGTTAAACGTATTGCTCTCGTCTCTCATGTAAGTCACTTGCAAAACTGTTTTATTATCTCACAGTATTACATCAAGTTAATGGAGAGTTTCCTCAAACTTACTTTTCTATACTGTGTGCCATACTCTTTCCATTTATTGCATAGGATTTATCTTCAAGGTACACCCTTTATTAGTGTATTTTGAGGTACAAGTAACACAGTACTGCCATGTGCATACTGTACTGTGAAATGATGAAGTGTTAGGAGAATTTCCTTATTGTCATGAAGTACTATTTATACCCTACCTTAGATTCAGGGTCAAGAAGCACCAATCCTTGTTGTTAAGCTACTTTAGATATCTTACCTGATTAATGATTTCTTTGCCGGATGAGACTCATAAATTGTTATTTTATGGATGCTGAATATAGTGGATTTGTTACCCTTGCATAGATATCTTTTATTTATTACTGTTGCAGATCTAAAGCTAGATGACGTCAGTGAACAACACAAGCAATGGAGTCGCAGAGGAGAAAGGTTTCGATTCCTTTAATGTTTCACAAGGAAAGGAAGCCCTTGAGTTGGCCAGTGAAGATTCTTTCCAGTCCATAGGATCACCACCGTCAGTGGACACTCAGTCTAACAGGTTTGTAGTTTAGGGTTTTTATTTTTTTAAGTATTCAAGAATTCAGTGTATTTAGATATGTATATTTTTGTTTGGTCTCTTGCAATGAGAATTTATATTTTCCAACAGGCAACTTACAGCTTAGCATATTGACACCTAGGACTTGCCGATTGTTGAATAATTAGTAAAAAAAAAAAAATTGTAAATGATAAAAAAAAAAGCTTTTTGGCACAAGCAGGAACGGTGATGTTTTGCCAACAGTAAGGCACTATACATTGCACATGTCACATGGACCAAGCTGTTTGCGCATGGAAACAACTTCTTTCAAGAGTCATAAAAGGAAATTCTTCGTCCTCAAGTTTTATGCAATTAAACAGTTCAAGCATAAGTTAATCATACATTATATTCGATCATTTTGATTTAACACGTTTTGCTGCAAGTTTCTCTTCAATTTTCCCCTGTAAATGAAAGTGTTTATCTTTCGGTGTAAGGTGACCGATGGATGGTTTCAGGTTTACTGTGAATGTTGGCTCATTTGTATAGCCTTTGGTAGCAAAATGCAAAATGCAAAAGATGCCAGAAAAGTTTCTAACATTTACAAAATAATGTTGAAAAGATTTTCTTCAAGTTTGATGACGTGGTCAGTGCTTTCAAAACATAACGTTATTTCATTAGTATTAGGGGAATAGCATAAAATTCCCTTATTATAGTAAACTGAGCAAACATCCTAGCTATATACGAAGAACTGTTAATAACCTTTTAAAATATTGAGACAGCACCTTGCTATCATCCTCTCTAACTTTTGTCTTCTCTACAGTGATAGTCTAGACACCACGGCAGACCTTTCAGGTGAGTCATCACTGCCATCTCCCGACTCTGCAATTGGTGGTACTCCTGGCCTCACCCCTGACTTAGAGTTACCTGGCTATCACACACCCATAGGAAAGGGAACAGGAGAAGAGAAAGACATCAGCGAAAAAACAGGAAAAAACACACCAGCGAATGCTGCACCAGTGAAGGAGCTGTTTTCCAAAGACATAAATACTCCGCAGAAAGAACCCCAGGTAGGTCTGATGTGGACTCTGATATTTGTTCAACTGTGTCAGAATTTAGTGTTAGGAGATGTTAAGGTATTCTTAGCTTTCTGAGTGCAGATTGTTTAGGTTTATATAAATTTAGTGTTCATTTTCTGTTATGGTTGTAATGAGTTGATTGTTTTTACTATAGTCGCACTAGTGTTATGTTCCTTATGATGACAGTAATTCAAGGATTTGAATGGTATGCAGCTATATTTTTCCTATACCTTTTCAAGTTTCTTTTGTCAAAGGAGTATCGTATTATAGGTTTTACATTAAGAATATTTGAATTTTTCATTTCATGAGGGAATCTTCAATACTGTATATATTACAAACACAAAATTTTGACTTCAAGGATCTGTTTACAAAAAGGGGAACTTGAGAATTGGAAGAGGTCTAAACAGATTGCAGGTGTGTGGAGGTATAAAAAGTATTACAATAATACTGAAAAGGGAAAGCGTTGGAAACACAATGTAATGGGGTCTCCAGAAGCTGTTGATAACTTGTGCCAAAATTCAGTGGTGGTTGTACCAATTGTAAGATCTGTTCAGCTCTGTTGAGAAAGCAATATTCATTCAGTGAATATTTAAACTACGGAAAACGAATACGAGATTGGTCGTACATGCGTACTTGTAATTACTGTGTGGCTGCCAGCTTTCTGTGCTCTACAGTAGACAGAGGGACTGTTGCTGAACATCTTTTACTTGGTTGAAAATAACTTTGCTGCCACTTTGGAGAAAACTTTTTAAATGAGGTCATTCCATAGGACAGAACAGTGATTGCAGACGAAAGTTGGCCACCCCATAATATTTTATTTTACATGTTTACAAGATAGAGATTTAGGAGTTCAAACCTTGTCATGACTATCTCAAATCACATGGTCTTCCTTATTGATCACAAAACTTTGGTCTTCAGTTCGCATCATGACTCCTGTTTGATAGTTCTTACTAAAAATTGACTTTTTCAGATGGCCATGATTTTGGTGACTTGAGCCTTGGTCAATGTGTGCTTGATAGTCTTCTAAAAATATCCTTTTTATTTATTTATTTAATTTTTTCTGCTCTTTCAGATCTTGAAGATGGACTTATTTATAAAAAATGCTGTGTACTTGTTCCAAGTCCATTTTACGATAGAATGTATGGATGTGATGATAGTTTTAGGTAGCCTATATAGTAATAAATTGTCATAACAGCTGTTTCCTGCACAGTTCAGATGTGAGCAGAACCCTAGAAGGGAAAGAAGAAAGATCAGAAAGTAATAATTGCTTTTATTAATAAAACACTATCCTTAATATTCCACTTGTCCAGTAAGATTAAAGCAGTTAAGGAAATCATGAATGCATAGAGACTTATACTTAGCTGGTTGAGGTCCAGTTGAATGCTTGACCTTCCTTACCACGTGTTCACTATAAAGGAATTTGATGAGAGCACGGAATCCTATTTCTAAAAGTTCACAGTCTTTCCTGAAGGGTTTTATTGTTAGATAAGAAGTTGGAAAGAGATGCAAGTGAAAAGTAAAAGATAAAATTAACTGCAATCTACCTGGTAAGCCAGGTATTTGTGATCAGCTCATAAGTGACTGATGTAATCCTTTTAATCCTTTGGCAGAATGTGTCCTCCGTATGTTATATTGTTAAGACTTGAGTCAAGTGTTTTGGTTAGGAAAATGGTAGGTTTTGCTCATTTTAAACAAATAATTTTGATATATCAGTTCAGATATTTGATGCTGTATACCTTCAAGCCTTGAATTCCTGTTTTGCTGAGTGATATAATGTTTGTAAGATTATTTAGTTACAATACTTAGTTGAAACAGTTTTGATCCTATTAAAGCTTAGTTTCCCCCAGTGAACTCAATACTTAGTTGAAACTTTTTGATCCTATTGAAACTTAGTTGCCCCTTGTGAACTTAAGTCTTTGTTTTTGGCTCCACTGGTGCCCACTATTGTGTAGTCAGAAAAACCAGTTTCTTACCCATACATTGATACTAGTTTGGTTTATTTATAGTGTTATGTGCCTGCAGTTTTATTTTCAATTATATTTCCTTGGTGCATATCAAAGCAGACGGTGGTAGGAAATGTCATGGAATGTGAAGAGGATGAAGATGCTGACACACCTGAGTCTGAAACTGCCAGTACTGCATCCTCATCCTCATCTTCACTGTTGGTCATGGAGAAGGGTGAGAGTGCCCGTACAGATCACACCCAGATTGAAGCTCCAACTCTAAGTCTTATAGATTATGAATCCAACACTAAAAAATCTGACTCCATAGGGCCTGCACCCACTGGCATTATTGATAGTATAGAGGCACAACCTATGAGCCCAACTCACGTACCTCTTGTCCCATCTCTTGCTGTCAAAAAGTCTCTTCTCACCATGGGTGAGCCCAAGAGTCTGGGAGAAGCCCCTAAGGGTGTAAGTCAACCAAAGGAAAGTCCTGGCAAAAAACCGAGTGTAACTACACTGACAGATGTGGAAGAGTTTATAGCTGATGTTTTGGAGTCTGGTAAGGCCACTGCAGAGATGAGAGGTAACAAAGTTGGCACTACCTTTGGTGACAGTGTTCGCATACAAGCACATGATCAAAAGCCAGGTAAGAAAGAAGAAAAGCCGATTGTAACGGAAGTTTCCACAAGTATGCAGAAAATTCAAGATGTTACTGGTAGCCCAAAACAGGATCACATCTCAAAGATAGAAGTTGAAACAGTTGCAACAGTACCTGGGAGAGTCAAGGCAAGTACTTGGACTGATCCAGACCTTGACTCTGCTGATGGCCAGGAGCCTTGCCTAATGCCTGAAACACCAACAATGGCACTTAATAAAACATTTACCAAAGAGTTAGCTGGATGTCCAATTAAACACAGCACCCCACTAACCACACCCATTATCATACCAGAAATCAAGGTTTGTGTGAAATTGTAATTCTTAGAGTTTTGTAGCCCTTTGGAAAGATGCTATTAACAGTTGCTTTTTTTTCCACTTGAGATTTTGTGTTTTGGAGAATTAGTATGGACAAGTTCTCAGGTAGCTGGTTTGAGGCTGTTTATTTGGATTTGTGTTTGTTTTTGTATAGATCATTATTATTTTGTTAGAGTTTGATATGTATGGCACTTACTATTAGGGTTATTATGAGCTTTATAGTTAATATGCACTCTTCACTTAATGAAGATTAAGAAGTAAACATAAATTATCCTAATTTATCACCAACATCAGGATTTCCAATTACTTGGGAGGTTTGCAGTAGTTGATATCACAAACCCATCAGTTTGTGTTAGTGTATCCTGCAGTTACCAGGCTTCCTTAGACACACTCCAAAGAAGCAGCAGCAGGCACATGGTTTGGCATCTACACAGATCATGCTTCTAGGGTGGTGTACCTCACTCCGTGTCTGACAAGGAATCGATGCCGTGTTAGTTGTGCGCCCATATTTTGATAATGTTTTGTGCTATTGTCTACAAATTGATTCCTTTTTTTCATGAGTAATTTTGATTTGAATTATCTTGAGACTTAACATGTTTATCCTATATGCGCAGCCCGTAAAGGAACAGGTAGTCGAAACAACAGCTTTTTCATGACGAGTAATTTGTCACGTATCGCTTTGCTAGGCCTGAAGTTGCAGCTTAATCCTGCTAACAAGGTTTTGTTTCCTAAATTAACACATGCTAGCCCAGGTATTCTGTTTTCTCTGCATATACTTGGAAGATTGCATATTTCATTGCTCTGTTTCAATATGTCTTCATTACAGCCATGTTTTTATTTCAAATATGTACTTAGGCAAATGTAAACTTATGGGTATGTGTTACCAAAAAACAGAATTTTTGTTTTTAATTCCATTCTGTTATACAAAACTGAATTTGGTCTTCGGCAGCAGACTTGCATTGTAAATTATTGGATAAAATTTGACTTTAGTAAATTTCATGTTCAGGATTGTAACATATACTCTGGCTGTGTTGTTCGGTTAACTCCCTGTGCGTGCTTTATAAATTTCTTCATAATTCTGATTATCAATTGCATTCCAATCCTCCAAGACTTAGCTGTCCATCTTGTAGTGCCTGATATGCACATAATCAGAACGCTGTAGCCTTTTCTTTTGTGGTGTATCACAGTTTAGAACTTTCATTCTTGCTATTAAGAGTTTGAAATGACCTTCTGGTCAAGAAGTTGAATTGCTGTGACTTCCAGATTTACAGCTTGGCTTGTAATGATTCAGACGCATCAGTTTACAGGAAGTGTCCGCCACCCATTTCCTATCTTTTGTGTGGTCAAGATGACACAGGAAGTGTCATCTTGACAAAAATGATGCCAGAAGCTTTGATCTGCAAAGATGCTTACCTGGTGAGGAAAGAGTCTTAAGGCTCTTGAGTTTGTCTGAGGAAGGTGCTGACTGCAGGATTGGTTAATATAAACTGACTGATTTGTATTCCCTGAAAGAATATTTTTTTATATAAACAGCCCAATTCATTTTCAGGACTTCTCGTGTAAATGTGCTTCAAGTATTTAGTAAAGAAAATAAGACAAAAAAACTGAATTACAAAACACAATAATATTCTCATGCAGGAAATGCATATTGTATTTTGATTACTAGACAAATATTTTGACGTATTAGATAAGCAAAACCCAGAGCTTATTGCATCAAATGCATATTTAGGCATCCCAAAAGGAACTGGTGTTAAAAATTGCCCCATATTCATGAAAGCATCATGTATCTCCTTTATTTTTGTTATAAAATACTGAATATTTTATAAATAACTTTTTTCCGTTACATACCGATCACTCATACCTGCTCGTATTTGCAGTCCAGTATTCAAATATTCACAGACACTGCACTTTTCTGTAACCAACAAGAAAATCAGCTGTAGCATATTTGCCATGTAGCTCTTCAGGTGCCCTGCAGTCACTCATTTCCATAGTTGCACTATCTGGATATGGGGTTGCACAATCAGCAGAAAGGGAGGACGGATCTTGGTGTATGAGTGAAGGGTTCATATTGAAAAAAACTAATTTTGGTATCAAAAAGGTTTGGTGTGTTCCATTACAACCCCATCATTCATATGTGCTTAAATTCTAAGTAAGGAGGCAGGACCAAATTGCTGAATGCCCAAGTGTGCTGATTGAAAACTGAAAGATCCATGACTATGCTTTGGGACTAGTATAGATCAAGGACCAAGGCTTTGGTAATTTCGTGAGGTTTGTTATAAGTAAGGACAAACCCCTATGGTGTGTAAACTAGGATGCTTGTATTGCTGTAGGTGTCTGTTGGCTGTAGAAGACACCATTTGTAAGTGTACCTAAAAAGATGATGATGACCTCAAATGTAAAACTTTTGCTAAGTAGTAAAAATCACATTGTGACATGTTATGAAAGGTGGAAAAGAAATGATAAGGTTTTAGAAGGGCTGTTAGAGGAATAAGTGAATTGGTAAATGAAGAAAAAACATTGAATACTGGCAGTCCTACCAGAAGTGCTCTTAGAAGAATAAGTGAATTGGTAAATTAAGATAAAACTTTGAATACTGGCAGTCCTACAGTAAAGGAAGCAGTGTGGGGCTTTCTGTACTGTATAGTGTTGGTAACAGAGCTTTGCAGGCCTTCAGAAAGTAGGCACATGGCATCATGCTACTACTGATCTTCTGTCTGTTAGATTAGAGAGCTTTTGTCTCCAGGCTTTCAAACACCGCAAATATGGATGTAAATGAGTGTTTTGGTTATGAGGAAACATTCCATTGTAGCAAAATAACCTCAGCAGTCAGTCATTAAATTTGTCAAGTACAGTGTACGTCATTTCATGTGTATCACAGGATACATATTAATTTGACTAATAATGTACTGCTTGTATAGAGAGTAGACCACTTGCTATTCCCATTGATGTGAATTACTAGTAAATTACCTTCATGCTTCATTGGGTGAGTGAACTATTTTCTTACGCTTGGTGGTGGGGAAGCCAAGTTCTTCACTCATTAGAGCTTGCCCATTATTCAGCTAGTCTTGCTACAATCGCAAACTTTGACTGGAGCTGTGTACCGGTGTTCCTGTTTCTTATTTCTGTATGATGTCCTCATAATAGGCATTCGAGTTATTGTCAGTGGTATTTTACTGTGGTTGTTAAAATTTATTCTCATTTTTTGTTTTGTTTTAGATCCTGCCCATGTTCATACCGTGCATGAGCTATGGTTGTCTTTTCCTTACATTGAGTTGCATACACCAGCTTATGCAACCTGAACACCAACAAGCTTGATTTCACAAGTTTGGTTTTCACAGTTTTTTTTTATTTTGATTTCATTGACAGCAGGAATGAATATTTTGATGTTTTATTCCTCATTGTTCAGGCTTTGTTCTTTTAATGTTGACCTCTTATTAACTACACAGTACACACCCAAATAATATACTGTATATTAATTCAGATGTCAGTTGTTTATTGCATAAGAAATGTTCTTTGGTATGGTATTTTACCAATGAATCTTTTTTTAATAATTCTTTATTGCATTAATTATTACATTTTTGCATTAACTGGATGCAAAATGCTCATGTTGTAAAATATTCTTGGTTATGCCTACTTGTTTTTTTAATTTTGTCTCACATTACTCATCATTATGTGAACACCCATTTTCTGAAATTAACTGTTGTTCAGCTGCAGGGTGTAAATACATTGTGAAAAACTAGTTCCTAAGGAAACTTTATTGCTGTAGTCATACACATGCATGTAATTTTGAATAACTTCATAATGAAAAAGATGATTCTATTTAATCTTAGAATTGGGTTAAGTGACTCCCAATTCATAATGGTGATGATGATCCTATTTAATCTTAGAATTGGGTTAAGTGCCTGCCTGATGCCAGGATTTTTCATGTATATTGCACCAGAGTAAAGGATTATTAACCTCCACAGAAAAATATGGTTCTGTAACCATTTTAATAAGATTAATTGGCATACTGATTCTCATTGGTAATGTGTGCTGTCAGATTGTCTTTCACATTTGTAAATACGCATAAAATAGCATGCCTAAGTCCTGGGAACTGAAGTATAGCACAGTCGTAAACATAAGGGACTTGTAAATGATCTTAAGATATGTATAAAGTCCTCCATATAATGAAATTCTCTCTCTCTCTCTCTCTCTCTCTCTCTCTCTCTCTCTCTCTCTCTCTCTCTCTCTCTCTCTCTCTCTCTCTCTCTCTCTCTCTCTCTCTCTCTCATAGTATAAGTCAACAATTAAAGGTCCTTTTACATGATTGGCATTTAATTGTTACTGTTTTCGTCTAAATACAGTTATACTCTTATACCAGCCCCAGTCCTAGCTTGTATTTTCGTTTAGTTGGTATTGGTTATCTTTTAGAAATCTGAGAAATCATTTATATTCTTTATGGTTTTTTCCATGATAACACATCTTGTGGAAGTATCCATAGATTTTAGTGACCCCTATAAAGTAAAACCAGATTTACACTCAAAATCTAAAGATTGTCTGGTTTGAAAGTCAGCGCTTGATTTGGATATAGGAGTAGAACAGAAGAAATCAAGGGAGGGACAGATAGAACATATATGGTATTACTCTTGGGCTGGTTGTGAAATTTTAATAACATGTTCTGTATGGGCGGTTGGTTTTATGAGTACAGTGAGAATTGACTCCCTCTGCTTAAACGTTAAAGTAATTTTCCCCAGTTTTGTTTTGGCCAAGGCTGCTTAGAGGGTGTTATGGTGTTTGGTGTAGTCATGGTTGACTTTGAAGTAAAAGTAAAGTGGGGTTTCTTTATATACTTAGAATTTATTGCAAGACAACAGTACAGCCAACCAAAGTTGTTCATGTTTATATAAAGTTGAAAAGAACCAGTAAATAAATATTTATTCTCCAAGAATAGCAAACATGCTTGAAGAATATAGTTTGCTAAAATGACTAGGGCATGTGAGCTGGGGTCAAAAGATATTGTACATTTTACCTTAATTGGCTCACTTCAGATTCAGATGCAGCTTAAGCTGGAGCCTTAGAATCACCATAGCTGTCTATTATGAAAGTGCTTCATTGCAAAATAGAATTTTATGGTATTTGCTTAACAAAATAATGTTATGTCATAGTAGGAGTTCAGTAGGTATGTTAGAAGTTTTCTTTATTGTTAGTAGCAATGTTATTGCCAGTTTGTTTGAGTCAAAAGATTTTCGAGTTCAGATGGCTACAATAATTGAGGTGTCTGCAGAATGTATGTCTATTCTAGGATTAAAAAGTGGCCTTATTAGGGATTTGCAACATATGTTTAGTTTGTTACTGATGAGGAAAGGAAGGTTGTCATGAGAATGGTTTGTGTTAACTATTGTTATGTAGTTGAATATTGAGATATCAGTGAAAACAGTTCTTTGAGTATGTGTTGCTCTGTAGTTTTAATGATGCAGTTTATGGTTGACTGAATTTTCGGAAGCCATTCGTGGCAAAATTAGTAGTACAGTTATAATAAATTTTCAAGTCTCACAGCACCTCCTTTATTTATTAGAATGATAGATTATTGAATGTTAGTAAGTAGGGACAGAAATCATTCAAAGCAAGAGTAAAGTTAGGTTATCTTGACCATTGCATTCTTTTTTCTGGGCTTGTAGCATTTTGCTTTTCCAACCTCGGCTGCAGCTTCACTAATGATTATTAATCAAAAGTAATTTTGCTTTTGGTACTTTTGCTGCCATTGCTTGTTTTTGAAATGCTTTACTAAGCAACAATACTTATTATTTTATGGTTTGTAATGATTATTACTTGCAACTGAGAATAATCTTTAAGTGACAATTAAAGGGAAATTGAAGCATGAATATACTGTACAACTTTAAAGATGATGTATTCCAGATCGTATGAAATTATGGCACTTTATTGAAAGCTGAGTACTGTACCTGTAAACGTATCTTTTTGCCAAACTCTTTAGACAGTCAACCTCCAATATATTGGAATCAAAGCTTGAGGACACAATCCTTAGCCTTGATTTGTTGGCTTTTTATTAGCTTGTGCAAATGTTGTTTGCTTAAATATATACGCTTTAATGTAAAGGAATTTTTATAAGCAAGTGTTCCTGCTTCTGCAAGTTTCGTCCCAAACTAAAATGGATTTTTGTACTTCCAAAATTTCGTTGTTCTGGAGATCCATTAGTTACCTTTTGGGTGCTCCTTCTAGCCTCAGAACTCAACTTATATTTAACTATTCTCACTTACAGTAATTCATAGTACCCACTACTTGCTTTGACTACTTTGGCCCTTTTTTTTTTTTTTAGTACATCTTGCACTTGTTTGGTCAACTGTTCTATCCTTTATTATATGTGTGATATGAATTGAGGCCTATGCAGTATCAGTTAAGAAGGCCAGATCATTTACCCATTACTGATCCTTCGAAAGAGTTGCATTTTTACCTTTCATTCATGGGAAAGGGAGTAATTTTTCCAGAGGTAATTGAGTAAATTATTGTTAGGCAGCCCATAAGTCTGTATATTGTATTGCAGCCCTGTGAATTCACTTCCAAGTCTAAATGAATGGAAAATGGTGGTGACATAGTCATTTGAACTGGATGAAATTCTTAGTATTGAACACAGTCTTCAGCTAAGGTTTAATTTTCACTTTTGCCAAATACAAAACGTTGGTAGTCATCTGTAGTTTTGTTTTAAGTATTAACACTTGTTCTTTCTTTGGCCCCTACTGCTGGAGTTCCGTCAATCGTCAAGGCAAATAGTGCTGCAAATGTCCCCCTGAGTTGCAGTTTCATGTATTTGGAGTTTTTTTCCAGAAACGTATACTTTATTTTCATACTGTTTTCACAGGTTCAGAGAAGCACTGTGTCCTAATTTTCTTACTTTTGACTAGTACAGTTGAAAAACACTGACATTTTGCAGCTACACTGCAATTATTCATGCAAGTTCACTTTCTTGGTTGTAGTCACTATTCCTCTGTAGAAATGTGTTTTCGTGTATTTTCACATTTTCTCGATAGACGTTTCCAACTTCATCATGCATTTCGTAAAAAATTATTTGAGTGGGAGAATTTATATTCGTTAATTTGTAATTTATATTGTTTCTAAGCATACGTAGTGATGATTATAATAATTTCCTGTCCCAAGTGATGATCGAAATAATGAAAAATTAATTTCCTAAACCACCATAAAAACCAGCTGGCTCCCGGCAGAGACTTTACCATCCCTTTCTTGTGCTTGCTTTTGCACATTCACTGGTTTTAATGACATGATATATGTGAAAAACAATCTTCGATGTCTCTGATCGCCCCTCTCTATCAGTTTTGTTAAAAAATCATCCAGTTGCTGCACTTGCATAAAGGTTAACAAACCTTAGCTATGAAAATTTTAATTTTTAGGGGAGGTAACAACTCTGGATGTCAGTGGTTTCATACTAGTAGTTGTCTAAATCTGATATACTTTGTTAGGAAGTACAGTATTTTTCATTACCTAGCAGTCTTTATACTGAAGGTAAGTATTATCACACATTTTCAAGAGACCACAAAAGCAGACATTCAGTTGGTGATGTAATAGGGTACTCAGCATCAGATCAGTCTGGGTGGTGTTCAGTGCAACAGTGCTGTGGAAATATAGGCACTTCATATTTAGAATAAATTTTATAATTGGCACAGTAATTTTTAGATTTCTTAGGTTTTGTTTTCATTCTTTTTCCTTCCGTACTTTAGTTTCATTTATTTGTTGTACCCACTGTTACATGTGATGTTTAATGTTAGATTATGCATATTAATTTATGCACAGAGTTCGGTCATGGAAAAGTTGCCTTTCGTTATAAATAATACCTGTCCCAATGGCTTCTTACATGTTAGTAGACATCAGGAGTTGAGTGAAGTTACTGTAGAAGCTGGAGTTATAGAAGTATATAGTATATAACATTCATTGTAATTAAATGCTGCAGGTGGATCTGGAGGACGACGTCCCATCAGAAGACCTGGAGGATACTGCGGAAGAGGAAGATGGGAAAGTGCCTCCAGATGCAGTAGAGGTAATTAAACTATTGATGTCTTTGGTTTATAATTGATTTCCTTGAGTGATTGATTGAGTAGTTTTTCCCAATGATTAATGTTTTTTGACCCCAGAAAGTGGACTTGTTATATGAAAGTGAATGTGTTGATTACATATAGGCTGTAAGAAATTCAGGAAATGTTATTGTAGAAACTGAAGTATTATTCTTTTACTGTTAAAATTTAAGATGATCAGTGTAATCAAATGATTCTTTTGCTGTTAAAGTTGAAGATGATTAGTGTATTGAAATTTTTTCAGGCCGAGGTGAAAAAAACTAGCGCACTCGATTCAAGGAAGAAGGTAGAACGTGAGGATACAACAGAAGAGGAAGAAGACAAGAAGGCAGCTCCAGTTATTTTAAGGGTAGGTACTTAATTTGTGAAATATTCGTGAATGAGTTTATGCAGTTTATTTCATCTCAGTAAGAATAAAGGGGGGTGCATATGGGATATACATGGTACCAAGGTATTTGTTATTGGTGACATTCTTAGTCGAGCAGGGTTTTTTTTAATTTTTTTTTTTTATTTTTCTAAAAGAATATTGGTTAGTACTGTACCCACTCAAGACCCATTATGCAGATGTTGGTGATTAATATTAAGGAGAGTTCTCCTGGAACCATGTAGAGTACTGAAGTTCAGGAAACTTTTTATAAACTAGTACGGACATACTGTGCTGTTACCTCCCAAATGGAAGTCATTCTCGAGTTGACAATGTCTGTAATGGGTTTGGAATAAAAATTGTGACATTTAAAAAAAAATTGTTCAGATTCGTCATGTATAATCCTCCTTTATGACGTGTAGCTTCATTCATTTCTCATAGATCAGCCATCATGAATGAGGATGTTTCAGGTGCTTGAGGCCATGAGGTCTGCCGAAATGTGCCTTACTGCTACCTGACTGCCATTTTCTTTTCTTTTCAAGATGGACTTTGGTGTCATATAATTTAATACTCATGAAAAAGGACTCTAATAAGCAATGAGTTTGCATTAAAAAATTAAATTTGGTTTCAGTACAGTTAAAAATTTTCCTCAATTTCATCTGTTCAAATATTGCTAAGGTTTTGAATACATTCTTTGAAACAAGGCGGTTAAATCATATCATATGAGGACGTCTTATCTCATCAGGATCATTTTCAGTCTATTCCAGGCACTACTAACCAATAAGCCATGTGTTTCCTTTTTCCCGTCTTTGTCATTCATATGACAATCACACTTTGATTTTCTACAAAACCAGTTTGCCAGAGATTTGGATTCTTATAACTTTATATTTACACATATTATTACGCTGTTTGTCTACACAGTTTATGTAAAGAACAGTTGATAATGATCTTCCTGGTTTTTAAAGCAACTTTGGCAGGCCCATTGTTTAACATTACAGTTAGTAGGTTGCTGATTAATTTGTTTTAAAAATCATGCCTTTTACTACCACACAGAGACAGTAACATATCACGGACACATTGAATTCATTGATGCACATGAGCAAATTGTAGCTGAATGTTAGTTACATTGCTTAGTTAGATCACTTATAAGTATTATAAGGATATATCTCTTCATCTTTTTAATTATGTGGCCAATTTCATTTTATTGCTGTATATATCTCTGACATGTCCAAATTGGTCCCCTTTCATCTTATTGGAATATGAATTAAGTTTTCCCTTTTTGTTTTTTAATTGTTATTTTGTTTTTAAAGGCTCCACCAGAAGTGAAAAATGATAAAATTGAAGATGGAGGATATGAAGAAGACGAAGAAGATGAGGAGGGAGAAATTGATGATGACGATTTAGTGTTAAGTGATAGTGAAATGGTAGTGGAAGCATCAATGAAATTCCCACTGGCAAATAAAGGTATGATGATACACGTGATTAATGATGTTCTTCACTAACAGAACTATTTTCAATATACATATTTGCTTATACAAAAAAAAAAAACATATCCTGTGTTACAGTGACTTATTTTGGCAGTCCATTTTACAGGCTATCATTCTATATTAAGAACAGAAGGATGTAAATGGTACCAAACAGCAGTACTACTTTATAGAGGGAATAGAAAGGGTATGGATAAAGAGTTGTGTGGGAGACAAAGGTAGCAGTTAGATAAAAATGAGAGATTGTAATCAACCTAATGTTGAGAAATTACATTGCAGTAGCTTGAGGATTAGAAGCAAAAGGATACTCAAGAAAATTTGATGCAAAGTTTCTTCAGTTCAGAGATCTTTATACCAAAGGGTTTACACCTTTTGTAATGTGATGATCCCAAATTGGACAAAGAATATTATCTATTTCTGTCAGCATGATAATAGGTCATCTTTTTGAAGTGCACAAATGCACCACCATTCATGTAGATTGTTTCTGGCTTCAGGAATGACTGATTGCTTCGTTTCGCTCCTGTACAAAAATTGCCAAATAGCATTACATGTGAAGGTTGCTGCCTGATATTACCTTTAGGTTATTCCAGACTGAAATAAACATATGTGGACAATGTCACAGCTCTGTAACTATACAACTTAGAAATCAACTACAGTAAACCTCCCGTATTCGCGGTCTCACTATTCGCGGACTCACGTATTCGCGGATTTCTCTGTGGATTGTATCTACCAGTATTCGCAGAAAATTCACCCATTCGCGGTATTTTTCACAGAGAAATACTCACTAATTACTGTATTTTCGTATCATTTTCATGACTAAATGCACTTTGTGATAAAACTGTTAAAATACTCAGATATAAGCATTTTTAGAGGATTTTTTTGTGTTTAAACTATCAGAATAGGCAATTCTAAGTGTTTTTAGAGGGGTTTTAAGAATACGGGGGGTTACTTTATACTGGAAGCAAAATTAGCAGAAAGAAAACAGGAATCAACTTATGTCAAGGCAGACAGGTAAATTGTATTCACATAAAAATGACTACCATATCTTTGAATTGGTCACACTTGTTTAAGCCATAAAGATGTAATGAATTTCTCCACATGACCTAGTTCCATTGTGTAGAAAGCAGATTTAAAATCTACAGTGAAAAATTTAATGTAACCCTTGATTTCAGCCAACATAAATGACAAGACCTGAGGAAAGGTCCTTTAAAGAAATTAATCACAACGTGACATTTTCCTTTTTTCCAATGCAGTTTTCAAGAAGCTGTAATTTACTAGATAGGATACAGACATAATAAATGTACTGTACTAAATATTAAATCCGTCATGCTAGCTTTATTAGACTTAGGATTTTTAACTTGGTAGATTAACTTAATTTTATAGATAATACAGTATGTGAACACCAAATGTTAAATTATTGCTGTTTTGAGATTTGTTGCTGTATTTTTAGGTTTTTCATTTGTATTACTGAAATGAAAAGTTTTGTTTGTAGGTGATCTTTGAGCATTTTCATCATAGGTTGGTTGATTTTGAGTAATGTTGACAAGTTTTTATTAGCTGCCAAGTTTTTAAAGTTTTAATTTTTCTTTTGTGTGAACAGTAAAGAAACATGCTCCTTTTTACAGTATTGTTTTCTGTTATTAGTCTGAATTTAATAACCTTTTATTTGTATCATGTATTTTAACAGTGTTTCAGTTACTTGGGGATGCTCTTGACTAAATTCAGATGAACCTCATTTTATGGTACTGAGAGTTTATAGTTATATCTGCGTGCTGGAGTTGCAACCTTCTGTTTAGCATGCATCATGCATCTTAAGTAGCTTCGATGTTTATTTTCAGTAAATGGTCAAGATGCCCCTGTGGAACAAAAGCAGTCTGATGCACCAGCCTGTGAGGAGCCCTGTGTTGCTGAACCTGTCTCAGAGGTTGCTGTTAAGATGAATATACAAGTCACTCAGGCACCCATTAAAGAAGGTATATATGTGCCTTGTGTTTCACAGTTGAAATAGGAAATGGAGGATAATCCAAATGACTATATGCCCAGCAGTATGAACATAACAGTCTGGTGGTAAGCGGTATGAAAGGAGTAGTAAGTCAAGTGATAGTGAATTTCACTGGACCCTAGTGATATGGAAGGCTTTTTGTTATAATGTATAAATGCCTTGATAAGCAAAGAGAACCAGTAGTTTAGTCCAAAAAATGTAGGTTCTTAATCTCTATTGATTTCATTGCATTTGGAATAGAAATATTACCCGATACTTTAGGCTTTCATTGAATGGTAGGTTTTATTTCAGTCAGTTTCTCCCGGTTATGACTTTCCTTGAATCCAGTTTGTTTGTTTCACAGCTACACCCTCTGGTTGCGAGAGTGATATTGAAGACAATGACGAAGACGATAGCACAGAGGTTTCAATAGAGGCCCCTGTTGCGCCTTCAGATGCTCCTGCATTGGCTGCTCCAACAAACAGGATCCCTGCTTCGATTGAGTTACCAGAAACAGTTGTGAGACTGGACACTCCACAGGGAAGTTCAGTCTTTTTAGTAGGCACAGCTCACTTCTCACGTGAAAGTCAAGACGATGTGGCCAATGTAAGTTGATATGGCTTGGTTTTGAATTGGCTGTAATAATTAATTACCTTTTGCCTGTACATATCTTCTCTCTTCTTGGTAAAAGTGATACTGGTCAAGCTCAGATGTAACTGATATTGAAGAAACTCTTGTTTTGAGGGTTTTTTTTTACAGAATAACATGAAGCCTTGTTCCTTTTTGAATTTGTTAGATTTAGGCACGTTTGGCAACCTAGTATTTCTAGTTTCATGTCTTTAAATTTATACTTGAAATAGGTAACTTGATGGATATTGATTGGGATTTACTGTTTAATTGGATTCAGTGCTGTTAATAAAAAAATTTAAAAAGTTCCATCATAGCATGGGGTTAGCGTGAATACATTCTTAGGCGCTCAAAAAATAATTAATTTATCACATAAGATCCCTTCACCTACCTTAGTAGTAGTTTGTAATAGTTATATGTTGAGAATGTATTTAATTTTAATTTCATATCTATTATTATATGCCAAGAATGTGTAATTAATTTTAATTTCAACCTATAAAAGTATAAATTTAGGTTGGTAACCGTTCCTATTGTATTGATTTCTTATGTCTCTTGTAGACTATTAGGGCTGTGAAACCAGACATCGTTGTTGTGGAACTTTGTAAGGCTCGAACTGCTATACTCCAGTTGGACGAAGAGACCATTCTAGAAGAATCTAGGAGCCTTGACTTTAGTAAGTGTTGCATTACCTTATTGGATATGAGTTGCAAGGTATGATGGCGTGCTTTAAATAAATGATTCCTTTTTCCATATTTAGAAGGAAGAAAGAAAGAAATATGAAGAAAGGTTAATGGTTTATACTAATTGATTTCTTCATTCCTATTTCATAGGGAAGGTCCAGATGATATTGCGGCAGCATGGAAAGGTCCAAGGTATTCTTTATTTGTTGCTGCTTTCAGTTTCTGCACACATCACTAAACAGCTGGGTATGGCACCAGGTGGCGAGTTCCGCACAGCATTTGCAGAGGTATTTTGCTGTGTAATGTGCATGATTCTGAACTAGTTTTTAAGTTAATTTTTTAATTTGCATTTGCTTTAGAAACTGTATTGTAAAGTATTTTATTTCCTGTTACATTCATTATCATATTACACATTTTATTATTTAGTTTAATCATAGTTTTTATTTTCATTTTTTTATTTTATATTTGCTTTAGAGACAGGTATAGTAAAGTCCTTTACTTTCTGTGACATTCACAAGTTATATAGTACACATTTTATTTAGTTTAATCTTGGTTTTGAAGTTCATTTTTTAATTTGCATTTGCTTTAGAAGCGTATTGTAAAGTGCTTTACTTTTTACGACATTCATTGGTTGTATTACTCATTTTATTGTTTAGTTTAATCGTAGTTTTTATGTTCATTTTTCAATTTATATTTGCATTAGAAACAAATATTATAAAGTACTTTACTTTCTGTGACATTCGTTAGTCATAGTATATGTTTAATGTTTTAGTTTAATCCTATTGCAGTTGCTTGACCAGTAGTATTTTGAGTTTGTGTCATTTGTTAGTCATTGGAATATAAAATTTGGCCAAAGACCAAATGCTGCAACCTATGGGTCATTCAACTCAGAAAATCATTTTGAAACAGTTGTTAGGAGATGGTGGAAAGCAAGGTGGAAAAAAAGAGAATATGAAGTGTTGTTTGTAAAGGAAGAAATTTTGGGTTGGAATATGGGTATTCATAATAAAAGGCTTGTAGCTAAGAAATTATATTTATGTGTATGTTTAGACCTGGATACCTATTCAGAATTTGTTTAATGCAGTTTTAGAGCTGAAGAAAAATGTAAGTACAGGCATTCCCTGGTTTACGACGGGGGTTCCGTATTTACGCCACGTCGTAAACCGAAAATCGTCAAAAACCCTAAGAAAACCTTACTTTTAATGCATTGGGTGTCGATGTAAACTGCATTTTTATTGAGTTTTTCATCAAAAATGCCTCCAAATTTTTATTATTCTGCCATTTTGGAGCCATATTTCTTCCGTCGGATCGGCGTACAACACATCGTAACCCCGGAACATCCGTCGTAAGCCAGGAAATAATTTCTGATGAGTATATTTGAAAAGCGTTGTAACCTTGGAACGTTGTAAGCCGGACCCGTCTTAAACCGGGGACTGTCTGTATTGATATAGGATTAATGCACAGATTTGTCTTAATTTGTGTTTTTAAGTAATTCATTAACATAAGTTTCATAAAGCAACTTCCCAAGTGTTCCTCTTTTCTATCATGTTATCTCATCAGTTTATTTTTTAAAAAACAGTGCTGAATGACCCTGAGAGTCCCAGAGAGTGGTTTACTCCCTAAATTTTATACACTAATCCTTCTTCAAGGAAGTGTGGATTAATTCAGTATTTAAACAGAAAAAGACAAAGATATTTTGACATCAGAGACTTCATTTTATGTTATGTTTTTGTTGCCATGGTATTGTATGGTTTCTACAATCAACAATATATATCAAATTTACAGGCAAGACGCTCGGCTCCAGGGTGTTTGATTCAGTTCGGTGACCGACCCATTCAAGTCACTCTTTCCCGTGCCTTGGCATCTTTATCATTGTGGCACAAAATTAAACTTACTTGGCATATTCTTACGTCCAAAGAACCTATCAGGTTTGTTGTATAATCTGTGTACAGTATTACATTGATCTGAAATGATTGCTATATAAGTGTAGTGTATTGGTTTTGTGATTTTTGAAGTAGATTTATGAGTATTTTAGTTGCTTTATTCCATAGTATTCTATGGATGTTTTAGTGTTTATCTGAGACAGGTATCTTAATTTTTCATACTTCAGTGGAAGAGTAATGCTTGTTAACCACAGCTTCACATTTGAGTTTATGGTTACAATAGTATGTCTTTATTTTTATAGTGTAAAATTGAATTGCCTTTGTTCATAGCAAAGAAGAGGTAGAAAAGTGCAAGCAGCGTGATTTTATTGAGGAGATGCTGGCCGAGATGACTGGACAGTTTCCTGCTATCAGCGAAGTTTTTGTCAAAGAGCGCGATATATACTTATGCCGTTCTCTCCAAGCAGCAGCACAACCAGTTCCTAATCCTATGTCACCTTCAGGTATGTCTTACCCCAGTATGCGATGGGCTTGCACCAACTTTCTTCATGTTGGATAATAGATTTAGTGTAGAGAGAACTGAAAACAAATCACATTTTTTAAACAAGTAATGTTTAAGATGAGTACACAGGTCATAGTTAAATATAAGGATATAATATAAATCATGATATAAATTTATAATTATGTTTTTACATTTGTAGGAATTGCTCCCCGCATTGTGGTTGGCGTAGTAGGCATAGGACATGTTCCTGGTATTGTTGAACGATGGGGCAAAGTCACAGATGACGATATCCCTCCAATTATGATGTGAGTCCTTTTACAGTTACACAAATTGTTCCTTGAATGACGTCTCTATTTTGTACAATATTTGGGAGATTTTACAAAAATAAGTTGCATTGGTCAAATTTCCATGTAAATCCTGAATTTTAATCACATCATTTTTCTTTCTTCCTTTGTGTAGGATCCCCCCAACTAGTTTGAGCACGCGAGTTCTTAAATTTACTCTGAAAGTGTCATTTTATGGTCTCCTGGGTTATGGTGCTTATAAGTGTTTACCTTCTTCAACAAAATCTTCGGTCCAGTCATCTGTCCAGTCTGTTCTGAAAGCTGTGGCTGATAGCCTCCCACAGAAGTGGTTGAAGTAACTTAAGGTGAGATATGAAACTTTGTTTCAGACTGTACAAGACCTGGTTGAAGTAACTTAGGGTAATATATTAACTGTAAATGTTTGAAAGTATACAAGACCCTTTTCTTTTTTCTTTTCTTTTTTTTGTACTCCAGAATTTATTTTGGAAAGTTTCTTTTGTTTTTTTTCTCTTTGTGACATGTAAATACATTGTTATTGAAAATTATGATGTGAAGAAGCATTCAGTCGGTATTCTTTTACTGTTATTGTTATGAGAAGGGAATACAGTACATTTTCTGACCAGGTTATTGACTCTGTACTGAGATAGTGTAAATGGTGAACTCTGTCATTATTTTGGGTTTATTTGATGTAAAGATATTGAAAATAGTCTGGAGTCAGTATCCAGTTGTATGGTATATAGTTCATGTAGAACTGTAGTAAGCCTAGTTTATTTGGTTTTATGTGTAGGTTGGGCACAATATAGGTTAAATCTTGACTTTTTTTAGCTAAAGAACTCTGTTAAAACTTTTATCTTTGTAAATTTGTTTATTTTCCTCCTGGCTTTGAAAGTAAAATGGAAAGTACTAGTTTGTCAAATTGGTTTTGGTATTCTTTTTAAAATCTTTCTGGCAACAGCATGCCTTTGAAAATGTGCTATTTAACACCACCTCAAAAAGCCTGTGATGTTGACATTGCCAAGGATCCAAACCACATCTTTTTTTGTATTAGTATGGTAATTGATTATATTTTGATATTTATCGGTAGCACCTTGTGGTATTTTCCTGTCCGTCATACATATTTAAAACCCTGTGATAATTTCCTATCCTTTTTAAATATTTTCGTATACTTCTCATCTTCAGTTCCAGAAAATTCACCAAGACATTGAATATAATTTGAAGCAGCAGCAGATTCCATCTGAAAAACCAATTTTTACAATAAAGCCAATAGCATCTGTATTAAAAAGATGGTGCCCTTTTACTTCATAATTAAAATACTGTAGATCATGTAAAAAAAACCCACTTGTAATTGTTAAGCTTTTTATTTATATTTCTCTAATTCACATTGACCTCATGCAGGTAAAGAGTGAACAGCATTAGCTCAGCAGAAGTTCCTCGTTTCAAATATATACTCACCTTTTGGCTCTTTTATATAATATGAGCCCCTTCAGAGCAATTACTTCATTCTTTATTCAAACCCCACAACATAAAACCAACAAATTTTTTCACAAATGGTGGTATGTATAAATCTGTAACCTCGAGGTCTTATCCATTGGCCCATGCTTTCATCTTCCAGGACACTCCTTACTGATAGTGATGATGTATTTTTATGCCTCTGACTCAAAAGTTTGCCCATGTACTCAGGAACTGTGTTGCATCCAGACATCGCTGTCTTTTCTGCTACTCGTGTTGTTGGCTATTCCATCTTGCCAGACCCTATAAATGTGATGAGTATCATAAGTGAGTCCCTGCTCTGCCGCCTGCCCCCGCCTTTCCTTACAGTGGGACTGATCCCGTTACTTGGGGTCCTGCTATTCACCTGCCATAGGCCCTCATGCAAGCTCCTCCTCTTTTTCCCTCTGCATGTCACAATGGGTTTGTCTAGGCCTCCTTATCCTTGAGGGAGCATCGAATGTTTTGTCTTTGGCTCTTGGTGGTATCTTGAGCCACTCCCTGCATTTGCACCCTTGGTTATTGGTTCAGCTTTGCCTTCAAGTTCAGCTGCTCCAGTGGTGCATGTGGCTTCGGCCCTATCCACCTACGCCATTTTACAGGCCTTTAATCTCTCTGGATTCATTTCATATACAGAGCTGTCTGGCATTCATTTTTCTCATAAGCCACCAACGTTCGATGTGAGTGAAGCATCTATAGTCCTTGTCATTGGGCCCCCGCCTACCTTTAGCCTGTGTCTTGATTCTCTTGAGAATTCTGAAGCATGTTGTCACAAAAGTATTTAGAATACATCATAGTTAATTATGGGAAAGCATTAGTCTTAGAAATTTTCACTTATGTGTCTCAAGCTGAAATGGTTGAAAATGACAGAAAAATTGCAACATATAAAATTAAAGATACAAATATTGGTAATGTTTCAAGGCAGTATGGTTTAGGAATTGGATTGAGAAACAAATTACAGTACTGAAAAAGGAGATTTGAGGCTTTGAAAGTTATTTTCCACATTTTTTCATCCATTAATGCAAGAGTTATAAAAGACTTGAAATGTGGTATAGTGGATGTTTTTACAAAGGATCTGAAATATGGTATTGTAGATGTCTTTACTGAGGGTATTTTGTATAAAAATCTGGTATACAAAACATCAGATTTTTTTTTATCTCCTCTGTACAATGGAGAAGTTTTGCAATAATTAATATAGTGACACAGATTTGTGTAAGGATAAAACATTAAAAATTAAAGAATCTTGAAACAAAAGAAAAGTTTTTGTCTTTAACAACCTGTTTATTTTTACTGCTATGTGTATATTATGTTGAGTGAAATGTGAAAAGTTTGATGACACTGATTATTTCAGCACAGTGCTTTGTGTTTGTATTTATGAAATAATGTACATTTTTTATTCTGTTTGGTGTTTGATGTATTTTGCACAAAATATTAGGTTGAAACTTAGTGTTCTGCATTTCAAAACTTTTCTATGTTTTTAAACCAACTTGATATTACTGTTCTTTGCAGCTTTGACTGACAGTACGGAGAAACTTTTAATTCTGAGGAGCATTCATGTGAGTGTAGAAATATTATTTTAATGAAGTTTGTGACAAGTATATTGAAATTGAAGATTGCTTCGTTATTTTAGCAACTATGAAAATGTGATTGTTAGTATTGAGGTGAAAGCTAGATTGAAAATTGCTGACTTGCATTGATACATGTTTGTAAATGGAAGACTGCTATTTTAGTGAGAAACTTTGAAAACCGAAGACTATTATTTTAGTGAGAAACTTTGAAAAATGGAAGACAGTGCTATTTTAGTGAAATCAAAAATGTCTCAAGAAACTGATATGGGTGAAGAACCAGGGCCAGTGGAACCACAGTCAAAGAGATTAAAGTCAGAATCTGGTTCTGCTTCAGAGAGACAGTTTACTTCCCCTTGTAAGGATGGTGTTGCTGCTGTGCATGGGGAAGATGATTATGAACATGTTCAAAGTGGCCTTGTGTATGTTGTTACTTCATTTCCTGGTGCCAGCATACCACACACTTCATACGGTGATTACATCCAAGGTTGTAAGTGTGGTAAAATTTGTTTTGAGAGTTGCCAATGTTTTTTGCAGCAAGGATTCCCATACAAAGAAGGGAAACTTAAAGAAACTTACTACAAAAAACCAGTTTTTGAATGTAATGATTGGTGCGACTGTAGTGATGACTGCCCCAGTCGTGTAATGCAGCGCGGTCCAGTTACTGGATTGAAAATTCTGCAGCTTTCTGGCAAAGGTCATGGTGTTGTGTCATCATGTTTTATCCCCAAGAATTCTTTCGTCTGTGAATATGCAGGAGAATACATAAGTGTTGAGGAAGCACGTATTAGATTCTCCCAGCAAAGTAATGAGGATTCAAATTATATTCTTGTCCTAAAAGAACATTTCTTGAAAACTACTGCAGGACCTTGCTTTACGATCATTGATCCAACTGTTGTTGGAAACATAGGCCGTTACATCAACCATTCATGTAACCCAAACCTGGTTGTAGTACCTGTCCGTATAAACAGCATGTTTCCTCATGCTGCTCTTTTTGCAATTCAGGACATTTTACCTGGAGAGGAGCTGTGCTATGACTACAGCAGCACTGTAATAGTGAAAGAGGAGTTTCCAGTACCTGTAAATGAAAGAAAAGTGGCTGGATCACCAGATGATGAAAATCAAAAGGTTGCTGCTGGTAATAATAGCATGAAAAAAAGCACCTCTTCACTTGTAGACGATGATGAGGTTTTGCAGTCCAAGACGACGCTAAGATTAGATGGTTGTATAGATTCAGTAAGGAATGAGGAAAGTCACAAACCAAGTGTTCGTTCTTCACATTTATTGAAACCTTGTCTTTGTGGTTCAGAGAACTGCAGGAAATTCTTACCTGTTGATAAGGATATTTTTTAGTGCAACTAAAGTACTGCTGTGTAAATATCGACCCATAACCTGTTGTTGGTTGACTTCAGTGCTGTCCTTTCATAACTGAAAAAAAATCTATCTTGTAAAAAATAATATTGTGCATAGATTATTCAGGGAATATTGAAAATTAGGGAAATAAAGGAGACTTCACTAGTCCTAGTTGAATTTTGTTAGTTTAATCACTGGCTGTAGTGCAAGTCTGTTCTTTGAACTTTTCATGCCTCTGTATTCTTTGTTGTGGAGGGAAAGAATCTGATTCACCTTTCTAATCCATGATAATTTTCAAGTACAGTAGTTTCTTACTGCATTACGTCATGATAGACATTGTGGTTAACCTTTTTCTCTAGTAGAGATTCAGCTTCTTAGGTTCTTGGGGAAACATCTCAAAATTGAATATCCATTAATGTGATCATCTGTATGTTATTTCCCTAAAAAGGACAATCCCACTGTTTGATAAACTAGATGGCTGTGTGTGAACTGTACTTGTAAATGTATAAGATTGCGATATTTTTGTCAAAAGAATTTTACTATAGGCCTTACAGTGTCATAAATGTCTCGTATTAGTATTGCCAACTTTTTATTTTAGTGAAGGTTAAATACACACTGAACTTGAGAGGAATCAGCTGTTGTATAGATTTGCCTTCCAGCTTTTGTGGTATTTGTTTGTACTATAGTAGTAATATTATATTTCGTTGTTCCTTCTTGGTTGTCCAGTGGCATTTTTATCCTATTGCTAAATTGCTCAAGTAGACCAAATCCTTTCCTGAATATTAAGGTAGTTGCAAAGTGGATTACTTTGATTACCTGCTTGGTTTCTTGTCTTGAAATATTTCGAGTGCATTTTAACAGGTTTTAACTGCAGATTAAATGCTGCACTGTAGTGCAACAATGTGCAGATTATATTCTCATAATTGCCCAGTACATTTAATGACGTAAGACAAAAAATGGACCTCTTGTTACTGCCAAGTCATTATCTCAGGTTAAGGCAGTGCATGTGTACTTCTGTAAATATAAAAGTAACTGTTGATGCTTATTGTTGGAAAACTTGGTGACAGGCCTAAAGCTTTGTGAAGTATAATTGTAGTAGATAATGCCTTAGGAAGAGATAGGGTTATATTGCAATGATTTACTAGGAGGTTCATTTACACACACTGTGAGAGTAGCAGTTGCCTTCTTTTAATAAATGTCAATTATTGCCCTTTTCATCCTTTTAGAGAAATTAATGGAAATCCCTGGTTATGTTGTTGAAGAAAATATATCCAAGAAGTTTATATAAAAAAGTGTAATGTATCTGAGGATAGTTATTTTGAAATAAATATTAACTTTACTGCTTTAGTTTAAATTTCCATTCAAATGAAACTTTCATCTTTTCAGTTGACTACATACTTAATTGCAAACTAATAGTGCTTCAGTGTTGTTGAGATGTTTAAAAATTCAACAACCACTTCTAATTTATAGTTAGTTACTTCATAGCTACAACTGTTTTGGTAAACTTACATGCAAGTGTTACCAAACACTATACATGCTAAAACTTTTAGAAAATTGCAAGTGTTACCAAATGCTAAAACTTTTAGAAAATTCTAATCATAATTTGCAAGTTGCATCATAATGCATGGAATTAAACATTCCCAGTTAAATGTCAATTTATTTTAATCTGTTTAAACTATGGTTTAGAACAAAAGGTATTATCTCAGGATTACAAAAGGAATTTATTGCCTTGACTGGGTTGCAACAGCAATACTTACAATTGCATTGTAACATCCAGAAATTATTTGGGTTTTAAACTGGAAGAAAAGATCCCTTCAAGTTTTTAGGGAAGATTAACTTCAACAAAATACAGGTATAAGATGTACAATTTTGCTATGAAACTTCAAGCTTCAAGTTAAATATGTTTTCAAAAGTTGTTACAAAACTATTGCTCTGAGATACACTTACTTAGAGCAGTTGATTTTATCTCGGTCCTGCTTCCTTGATGGCTAACAAATTTGTAGGAAATGCCGATTGCACTCTTGCTTACCAAGATAAAATAGTTACAGATAAACAGAACAATAGGAAAACACAGTTGCTTGATGGATATCATATATGATCCTGTTCCTGTAAGAGTAAGTATATGACATTAATTGAAAACGACAAAACTAAATTTAGCCGACAATGATAAGCCTTGGACATAACCTGATCCCCTTAAAGAACTAAAAATCAACAGATTAATGAATTAACTAGTATTAAGTTCTATCATACAGTATTTTATTAATAAACCCTATAAAAGATGGTCCTAGCAACTTTACCGTCCAGTTGAATTGCTCATATTGTGAAAAGTTGTTTCCTTAAAATCATAAGTACCTAACATACTGTAACTCACCTAGAGGGAGGCATACCTCATGAAAGCAGATAAAACAATAATTAAATATATCTAAAAAATATTCAATTTACGAAGAAATGGCAATATACTAACAAATGGACACAATGTAAGCTTTCTCTACTAACGGAGCCCCATTAGGATAAATTACATCAGGAAATGGCATACCTAGCACTGTCCCAAAATACACTAATTCCCCATGATCATTTCATGTTTGCATATACTGTACATGCAAAAATATTTTCTTGTCTGTTGAAAGTCTTTCATTTACAAGTGGAACCACCATTTAGCTGAAATTTACTGAAAAGTGGTGTTGAATGGCTGTGAGAACCTTTAACTCTGGAGCACCGTGGGCCTTTTACATACTCAAAGGGCTCTTTAGCCTACACAGGGTCCATATAAAATTCAAAAGGCTAAAAAATTACTGATACCCTAAGTAAGCACTTTGAAAATGCAAAGGGCAATAACACCACTGACAAAAATCAGAAATGGAGTAAAAATTTCAAGTTCAAAATACTGTAGAAGAGTAACTAATCTTTAAGAATTTAAATACCCTCTGGGCCACATTGCTTACCTTTAGCTACCTTGCCCTACATGCAAGTAAATGATTTCTTATTGTTTCTGTTGTGCTTTACTTGAGCATGTCCAATATATTCCGAACACTACCACAACCCAAACATCTTTAGTGAGTGTTCAGTTCTATATGGATAAAGCAATCACCATATTTTATAGAAATAAAAAAAAATAGCCTGTACTATAAACATTTCAATGACTAGGATTGTAACATTTTTAGATCTAGCCTTTGAAAGATAAAGTGGGAAACATACTGCGTACATAAAACCTAGTGACAAAAAATTTTAAAAAGTATTGAAAGCCACATGATGTAACATTGTTTCTAACTGACAGTTCATTTATTGTCTAAACCAAATGTTTTATCAGATTATATAAACTTTCAACTTTGTTGACAAGAAAACAGTTACAATACAATCACTTATGCAATTTTAAATTACTACTAAATACTTAATTCCACATTCATGTTTCTGGCTAAATGAACAACATAATCCTGTTACTCTTCATATTCTGAAGATAATTTGCATTTTTCCTGTATATACAAACCCTCATCTTTACGAGTTATACTTCTGACACAGCCAGGACAGCTGAAGCTTGGAAACAAAGTTTCGAAATTTGGCCATCTCCCTTGTGCACGGAGTTGTGGGTAACCACACACATTAGCCATAACATCAGTAGCTCTTCATCAGTAAAGCAATGTGGGGTGATAAAGGTCAGAATATCCCAAAAAAGACACTGGTTTTTATCTAAAAAAAAAAATCAAAACTATTTTCATAATTTGCCTTTTGTTTGTATTTACATAGGCTTAACCTAAGGGGAAGGAATTGCCTCAAGTTCATGAATGTTCATGTGCCACCTGAGCATCAATTTCCCAGTCATGTAGGCAAGCTGGGGAAAATATCCACAGACTGCTCCAAACCCATTAGGATATGTAGTGGGCAGCAGCACCACATTTCCATAAGGAATACCTGAAGTGACTATGCAGTAGTGGACAGTAACTACCAATTACATATAATACAAGGAACACTAAACATTGAAGAGAATGTCTTAATGGATAAGTGAAAGGATGAGCTGTATGAAAACGAAGAAAGTTCCCAAAACAAGGAACATTAAGTGAAGCAGACCAGCTGCCCTAATTTTGTTAACACAGTACTTAACAAGGAAGAACTTGACCAACTGTGCGGTAACCTGTCTCATGTTTCTTGTCTTTTATCCTTATGTCTTGGGGTTATGGAGAAATGCCTCTTTCCTCTAGAAAAAGCAATAGTCTCAAACTTAAACTCTCAACAGATGATAAAAAAGGTGAAGAACGATAAGACTGTCTCTGTGGCAAGGCCCACACCTGTCAGCAAACAGACGGCTATCCAACAGCCTTAAAATCTGTGAACATTCGCTAGAAATGATTGGTACAATGGTGCCATTAATGAACCTGATCCTTAGAAAGACTGAGCTTGAAGGTAGGTGTGACTTAATGCTGGAAAATTTTGACTGAAAGAGGTGATGCTGCTCTAGACACAAGCTTGTCTCTTGGATTGCCTATAGTTACATTCTGATTATCAGAGGGATCAACTGGTATTGAAAAAGTTATTTGTTGGCGTGGTTCTGATCATGACTGTGTTAATTGTAGCAGCTCTTGAAGGGTTAGGTGGCTCTGAAGCACTCTTCATTCTTCTTGGTTTCTCTCGCTCTGGAAGCTAAAGCAATGAGTATCAAGGCTTGAATCACATCTTCTACCATGGAATGATTTGCAGGTCAATCTGCAGCTCAAAACCCTGGTCACACCTATTCAATGAAGCTGCTCTTGCCACGGCTCTACCTCAAACTACTGTAGGTTGTTCTAAATATAGTTAAATGAGTGGCTGTGGTTTTCTTAATGACTTCAAAGAAGTCTGTTTTGAACGACGCCACAGCTTCTACATATTCAAAGCAGAAATGGGAGAACTAAAAGCATTTCAAGAGAGCACAGCAGAGCATCTCCTCTAAAATTGGTTAACTGCATAAATCTTTGCTTAAACAGTCACAGAATTGCCTTCAGGTGAAAGTCAACGTCATCTAAGAGCTTGAAACTGATATGTGACAACAGGTTTGAACTGCCTTGGTAGGAGCAAAGGTAACAAAGGCAGCAGAGTCTTGGCTAATAGCTTTTGATGGTCTGGGTGGAATGAGTTCATGGTGTGCCATGTGAACAAATCTATTTGCACCCTAGCTTTGGCATAAGCTGTATCAGAAGGTTTTGGATCAGCGCCGGGTGGTAACCTGGCTGAGGCAGGAGTGGAAATGGAACTGGTGGCAGAGTGCTGGGCTAGCCATGGCTTAGGTAGTGAGGGTTCTGGCATCAAGGCATCCAAAGACTGAGGATCTTTAATAACCTGAGACAAAGGATTCATTGTCAAAGAAAGAGATGACTCATGCCATACGCAATAAACTTGGAATAGAATACAGAATTTAGTCCAAAGGCCAAGCGATGGGACCTATGAGGTCATTCAGCGATGAAAGGGAAACTGAGAGTAGAAAGGTTGAAAGGTGTAACATGAGGAAAACCTCACAGAGGGTGTAAAGTAAAATGGAAGAAAGATAATATGAATGGAGGTAGAGTAAAAGGAATGAAAGACGTTGCAGCTAGGGGCTGAAGAGATACTGCAAAGAACCTGAAGTAATGCATATAATGCATCACATGAGGTACACTGATGGCATTAACCCCCTACGGAGAGAGAAACTTGGACCTCAGGAATTCTTTGAGTATGTCTTTTATAGAGTAATACCTCACATTCATCATTAATTTGTCCCAAGACATGCAACCTAAATTGAAAAACGACCCAGGTCAAATGAACCCTTTAAAAATCAACCTACACAACATATAAACCCCTATAACTCACTACCACAAACTAAAGCTGCCACACAGCCCAATGCTGGAATTAGAACTTAAGCAATGCACTACATAAATACTTCCTATATTTTCAAACATTTCAGTGGTTTCATTCTGTGTACACATTATATTACTGTACAGGAATATTATTTTGTACATTGTATTTTAACATTCATGTTGCTTCTCTACTGATTTTTTTTTTTTACTTTTATGGCTGATGACTGAATACTGGAGCTACATATATACATTTAAAAAGTTAAGTATACCTTAGTTTAACCAGACCACTGAGCTGATTAACAGCTCTCCTAGGGCTGGCCCAAAGGATTAAACTTATTTTACGTGGCTAAGAACCAATTGGTTACCTAGCAATGGAACCTACAGCTTATTGTGGAATCCGAACCACATTATAGCGAGAAATGAATTTCTATCACCAGAAGTAAATTCCTCTTATTCTTCATTGATCAGTCAGAGATTCTTCATTGGTTGGTCGGAGATTCGAACTTGTGGCCAGCAGAGTGCTAGCTGAGAACGGAACCCACTCACCCAACGAGGAACTGTACAATACATACTGTATAGCCAAACATCATCTAAAAACATTTACATTTTCAAGCTAGTAGATGACTTTATACTGTACATTCCAGTACTCTATACTCTATATATTCTAAAATATAAATTCTTAAATTAAATTTACTTTTTTTAGCTATTTACCTATCCATTAGGTAGCTTTCACTTTCACTAGCATGGAAGTAAAAGCTATATAAAGGAGAGGTAAGGTTCATTTAAAACATTTGTCTTTGTGTGATTTGGCACTTTTCACTGATTTGTTGCTGACCAAAATAAAGGTGCATACACTGATTCATTTATAAAAAAAATTGTCGTAACATTGAAAATGCCTTAACTTCTAAATGATTGGATGTATCACTATTGTACATTATAAAACTGCCTCCACTATGCCAGCAACCAATCCTGACAGATGGGTCAGCTAAGATTGGGAGGGCAATCCTGTCCCTGACATACACTGCATATAAGGTGAGAAAAACGGCAGGATTCTTTACCTAAGACCCTACGACACTAAATCTAGCAATTTTTAATGATGTTAAATGTGTGATGTATATCTTTTATTTTATGATTCTTTTATTGGTTCAACACTGAACAGGTTATGGATTTTTGTCCAAAATAAAAATTTTACATTCCAGCAGCTTTTTCCCAAGACTGAAATCAGCAACAGCCTTGCTGACTCATTAAAGCAAGAGACGGGCACATTTTTCATTGTAAGATAGCAGGATTTTTTGCTTTCAGCACTCCACAGTAAATGTCAAGCTTTAAAACTGTATTATAGTATGAATGCAAAACAATTTTATTTAGTTTTTGACTTTCAATCCTGAAATGGGGTAAAATTTTACTTCAAACCATTATTGCATTTTGATCCGGAAAATATAATTTTTAACATAATGCTTTGAACATTTCTGGCATGCATGATATTAGTTCGATAACATGACAAACATACCTTAATCTGAATGAAACCTAACAATGGGATAAAGGTCCTTGTATTTTACATGATTGCTTTTCCCAGCCTAAAATTCCTAGGTTCCCAACTGTGGTCACTGAAACTGTAGGATATAAGGGTGGGGTCCATTATCTCCTAAAAGTACTCATTTATGAACAATAAGAATATAAGAAATGATCAACACACATTAAAATACATGATAATTATATTTTAAAATCCAAAATGCAATAATGATTTAAAGTAAAAGGTAGATCTAAGTAATAGATACACAGCGAGTATTTAACAAGAAATGGCAGTTTCTTATAGTATTTTGGTTGCTTGTTTACAATTTAACCTTATTTTTTGGGGGTCGAATGTAATTAACCTGTAATTAACCCCTGAAGTCCACCGAACAAGGGGTTTCCATATGCGATCTTCACAAGACAGGGCATGGGTATGTCTGATTGGAACGGTTTATATCCCATCCGGCAAGTGCAATAACTTGTTAACGTAGGGGTACCGCCCCCCCAGCCCAGTACTAAACACGGCAAAGGGACATTCCATTTGGCCGACAACAAACAAATGCACAGCCAGTATCAGAAGCCCTAACAGTGTAGAAAAAAACCAGTTTCCAAGGTAAAAACATGCGTGGAGCTAATCCTTAGAATTACCGAGTAAATAATACCCGGTTGCAACCAACTTCCCTACCCTAACATAGGCCTAACCTGGGGCACGAGCACTTGCGACCAGAACAGCCTTACCTGAACTTACAAGGCACTGTCTTGACTAGGTAGCCGTAAACCATTAAAATTGTTTACTTACATACCTTATTTATTTGTTAACCTCCTGTCGGAATAGGCAACCCATAACCCACCCACCCCAGTCCTAAAATATCCCTCTAGGCTATCTTACCTAACACTGGTTATGCACTGTGGTCCCTCATGGTTGAATTTGACAAGTGTAATGAGCTAACCTGGGTAAAATTTTACAAGTTGCCAATAAGACTCCAGCCAGACATTTTTGCACGAAAAACCATTTTGAGTTTTTCATGCAAAAATGACTAGGAAATAATAGGGCACTAAAAGAACCTTAAACTACCAATATAACTTCACCCACGGGTGTTGACTGGTTACAATTTTGCCGTATAAGTCGTAAATTTTCAAATTTTTTATTTATCATTTGCGCATAGTATTTATGGGGTTCAAAATAATGAGAATGATGAGCTCTTTTCAAAAATGTAAATTACAATGTCAAAGTGTGTATTGGCAACTTATAAAACAATACCCAAATATTTCCTACGATACTGAAAGTCAAAGTTGTTAGAATTAAATTAAAGTCTATTTGAAAAATTATAATTTACTTTTAAAGATTGCTGTACTTCTTTCCTCAGTTTCCGAAAACATGTACCAGCAAGGATTAGGCTCAATAGGTTAGTGTTTACAGGACTTTTTCCAATTTATAAACTAAATTAAAAGGAAGATCTATTATTTCTAATAAAAATAATATCCTTAAATTAAAATTTCTGAAATTACTTACTGACACAAAATTAAGAAGAGATTAGTACACACAGAAGATAAATAAGAGCGAAAACGTAACATGAGAACTTTCGACAACAGCCTCACAAAGGTCACCGTAACTTGTGATTTCGAAAAAGGTCACAAGATGTCAGCACGTTGGAATAACTAAAGCGCCATATGTAAACAAATTCAAGTATAGTTCCTGCAGCCTAAAAATGTATTGGAAACTACATTTGTAAAAGACATCCTTCAGATAAAAACCGTTGCATTTATTGCGGTAGAAACAATACAAAAATATTATAGTTACCTATGTGCACCTACTAGTAGTAAATCAATGGACCTTAAATGCCGAGAACCATATTAAATTACGATAAATAATGGTAAAGTATTTTATTTAGGCGGGTGGGGGGCGGGGGGGGGGCATAAATGAATGTCAGAGAGATGGCTGGAGGGAGAGAGATATGCAGGACCAGTATGGACAAACGAAAATTGGTAAAAATTCTGACCTCATCACAAAGCACATATTAATTACCTCAAATCGCAGAGAACATAAAGACTGTTTTTTTTTATCTTAACACTTCGACGATGAATTGAAATTTCCAAGGTTCTTTATACTAAATAAAATTTCTAATAATTCATGACAAACCAGATTTTTTTACAAAAAACATGAAAGGTGTTTAGTCACATGGCTATGCGATGATAGTCATAGATACAGCATGTCAAAAATTGCCATTTATTCCCCTTGAATAAAATTTCCTAGTTTTCTTGAATACTTATTTTGATGTATTTCCCAGTTTCTATGAAAAAATGCGTTGATGTGATTGTTTTGCTCCACAGAAGAAGCTTTTTATTATATTAACTATAGCAATGAGTTTGTATAAATTATTACATTGATATTTAAAGTAGTAAAACACCTTTTTCGCAAATTTTATCCATCTCTATAAAATTAAATGACGTCTGATTGCAGTGTTGTCAAACTTCTTCCTGTGGAGAATGTATATGTTATTTTCTTGTTGTAAGGGCACATGCCAGTAGTTTAAGCTTGCCTTCTGGACGAAACCCTTTTTTTGTATGTTGGGTTACGATTAAACAACTTAATCTTTGTGTTTTAGTTGATGGTTTGTTACGTAACCCTGTAGTTTTGTAGATGTGACAACTGTGCTATCCAATATACTCCTCCCGAGTTTTCTTCCAGGGTGAGAACATGAAGCTTTGCCTGTTTCGCAGCATACTCCAGAAAGGCAAGTTAGAGAAGAAGTTCTCGTAAAATCCAGCCCCGTCACCTCGTGAACTGTCGTCGTCATTGCAGTAATTTCTTCATAAGAATATTCTGAAATCCCCCCTTTTTTTTGGCTATTTATGTTTTTCCTCTATCGAAGTAACGTAACGTTTTGTCAATTTTTGCAGTAATATGTTAATGTTTTCTTGCTTCTTAATGTAACTTGGATGATTGTTGTGTCCTTTAAATATTAATTATATGTGTTAAACTTTTTAAATGCGTATTTGTGAACCCGTGTGGCATCACCCAAAAAGAATTGGTGCAGGAAATATAGTTGATTGTTTCTCAACTGCACTTTGTTGGAAAGAATATAATGTTTCTTGACTTCATGGTACATTTAAGTAAGTTAGTAAACTCCTCAGCACTGTAACTTGGTCTCATTCAAAGCTAGGGCAGGAGGGCTTAAGGTTGAATGAAATCGTACCGAATGTGGGCCTAAAACTTTAAAGTTTCACCACATTCTTTGCTAGTTATAGTAGTATTTTGCTTTGGTCCTTCGAACGAACCGGATGCCATAACGATTCACAAAGGATTTTTTTGGATGTTAAAGATAATTTACGATAAAGTTCACGTTGGTGATGGATGGCTATAAAGTCATTTTAGTGTAGCTGGCACGTGTCCAAAGTTATTTGGTGAGCAGGGTAAGGTATTGAATTACTTGGAGTGTTTTGCCAAGTAATCTATTGTTTATGGAACATTATTGTTCGTATTTAGTGATCACTCTGTGAAGAAATTCTTGAATTTCGTAGCCATTTTTGAACTTAGGTTTTCGTGACCAGATTTATTTTGTGAAGTGATGATTACATGGAGTGTTTTGCCAAGTAATCTATTGTTTATGGAACATTATTGTTCGTATTTAGTGATTACTCTGTGAAGAAATTCTTGTTGAATTTCATAGTCATTTTGAACTTAGGTTTTCGTGACAAGATTTATTTTGTGAAGTGATGAAGAGCACGTGGTCAAATTATCTATCATTCAGTGAATGTTATTCGACCTATGAATAAGATTAGTTATATTTTCAATCGGGTTCAGATAATTTGCCATACATTTTTGATATTTGAGCAAGTTTCTTATTGATCCATTAACAAGAAAATGGATTCCAAGATTAGGGTAGTTATTGAAAGGGAAATTATTTCCTTACAAGATTTGCTTGATGAGACAGATAACTGCATTGGTGATACTGATACACCAAAATCGACCCTTGTAATGTATGAACGTTGTCTTATTGAGGGTCTACGACGTTTTGAAGATAGTTGGTCACAGAATGTGACGATTATTTCACAGGATAGTGAATATGATAGTTTATGTAGAAGTTATAGAGCAATAACTAGATGTGTAAGGAAAGCTATTGCTACTGCACAGAAAACTATGAGCGAGATTGACACGGGAGATATAAATCAACAGCCCGCTTTGCCTCCTCCTTCGGCTCCCATTAACCCTCTCCCTCCCCCTAAACTCCCAGCAATTAAGATACCTGAATTTAGCGGTGGGGAAGAACAATGGCTTGCATTTTGGGATATATTTAACAGTTTAGTTCACGATCGTAGGGATATTTCCAATGTGATTAAGTTTTCTATCCTCAGAGCTAGTTTAAAGGATAACGCCTTTAAAGCCATAGAAGGTTTGCCTGTCACTAATGCCAATTATTCAGTAGCTATTCAGACCCTTAAGGAGAAGTATGATAATAAGGACAAATTGAAACGTAGACTTATGTCCAAATTAACGCATTTAGTCCCTCCCAGTCATACAATAGAGGATTTGAACACTTTCAAATTGGAATATGAGAAGATTATTTTACAAATGAACACATTGAATTTAGATGTAGAGGCCATGAACCCCATTTTCTCTAGTATAATATGCGAGAAATTATCACCTGAAACACGTAAGGCTATAGCTAATAAACATAATAGTATGTCTCTTGATTTAAAGCAAATTTCCTCAGGTTTGAAATATGTTTGTGAATTAATGGAATTTTGTTACGAAGGTGAGAATTCTAATAAGAGAAAACGTGATCAGGGTAACTATTCTAAAGTGATTCCCTCAAATGTGCAAAACGTGCAGAGAGCACAACAAAGTAACAGTAAGCCTAGTAATAGTAGTTCTTACCATAATTGTGTGTTTTGCTCATCGAACCATGCCTCTCGCGATTGTAAGACTTTCAAAACCATTGATAGTAGAAGGGACAGAGTTAAATATTTAAGATTGTGCTTTGCTTGCCTCAAAGGAGGTCATTTATTCTCTGAATGTAGAAACAAACCGAAATGTAATATATGTGATGGGCCTCATTACCCGATGATTTGTAAGAAAACAGAAAACCCTGTTAATCCTGCTCCACCAAAGTTGAGTGTAAATAGTACTAATGTTAGTAAGTCAAATGTTAGTTCTGGGAAATCTCATAATGATTCTAAAAGTGCTGTAAGTAAAGGTGATTCCCCAGTAGTTATGACTGCTTCTTTGGGTATTGATCATTCTCAGACTAATAAGAGTTCTGTTTCGACTGCTCTTCCTACTGCTAATGTAATTGTGTCAGAGAATGGACATCGTTCCTTTGGGAGAGCACTCTTTGATTCTGGTGCACAAAGAACGTTTATTGCAAAGGAATTAGCTCATAAGCTTAGCCTACCGTCCATAGCAACAGTAGCCTTAAAGGTAAAACCATTTGGCAGTGATGCCATGGAAGTCAATTGTAATATAGTAAGAGTTGTGGTGAGACTAGGTAAGATTCGTACTGTCATTAATGCCATTGCATTCGATAGAGTTAATTCCAGAATTTATTCTCCAGGTTTAAGTAAGTCAGCTGCGTTCTTGACGAGTAAAGGCATAAAATTAGCAGATAATGATTTAAATTCAGATGAAGTGAATGGTATAGAATTAGTCATTGGAGCTGATTACTATGGAAAATTCATTCACAACAGTCAAATTTGCTCTGGAATACAGATATTGAATAGTTCTGGTGGTGCACTAATTTTTGGACCTCTTCCTAGTTGGTCTTATGACAATGTAGAATCTAATGAGATTACTACATCAAATGTATGTTGTTCAAGAATAGAAGTAGAGGAAATCCCTATTAATTCTTGTTGTGAAGTTAGAAAATTATGGGATTTAGAAAGTGTTGGTATTCGTCAATCTGAAATTAGTCCTGAAGAAAGAGAATCAGTTAAGTGTTTTAAGGATAAAGTAAAAAGGGTTGACAATAAGTATGAAGTGTCCTTGCCATTTAAAGATGAAAGTAGACCGCCTGTTAACTATAGAATAGCCATTGGTCAATTAAATTCCTCGCTACATAGATTCGAATCTGACCCCTCCTTGTATGCTCATTATGATAAGATTATCCAAGATTACGTTCAGTCTGGGTTTATAGAATTAATTCCCTCAGGCTCCCCTATTATAGGGCATTATTTACCCCACCATGCTGTATTGAAGGATTCAGAAACAACTCCCATTCGAATAGTTTTTAATGCTTCTTCCAAGGCTAAAGGAGAACTTTCCTTAAATGATTGTTTATTAACTGGTCCCTCATTAACTACTAAACTTTTTGATGCCCTGTTGAGTTTCCGTACAAACCCAGTAGCTGTGATTTCAGATATCAGTAAAGCCTTTTTAAGGATAGGCATTTCACCTGACTGTCGTGATTATTGCAGATTTCTATGGATAACTGATCCCTCCGATTTGAAGTCTACTGTAACTTACCGGTTTTGTGTAGTTTGTTTTGGAGCTACATGCTCCCCCTTTCTCTTGCAGCAAACCCTTTTGCATCATTTATCTTTACATGATAATCCCCTTGCATCATCTCTGATGAAGAATTTCTATGTAGACAATTTTAGTAAAACTTACAAGGATGTGTCAGTCTTGATGGATGAGTATCCAGTAATAAATGAGATTCTTGAAGATGCTAATATGCCTCTACAAGAATGGGTCAGTAATGATTCAGAGTTTAACAGAACCATAGATGTTATCAAAGAAAGAGTGAACGTTTTGGGTTTAGAGTGGTATCTAACACAAGATGAGATGTCACTGAAGGAAGTAAGTTGTGAGTATAAAGGACCTTTAACCAAGCGAAAGGTTTTATCAGTAATAGCTCGAATGTTTGATCCTCTAGGATTATTGTCACCAATACAGGTGAGAGGTAAATATTTTCTTAAATGTTTGTGGAGTAACTACGGGTGGGATGACCCTTTGCCAGAATCATTATGTTCAAGGTTTGATGAAATTTGCAAGTGTATTAGAAATGTAGAAAGTTTAAAGTTTCCTAGGTTTGTTGTACATCCTGAATGTTCCCACTTACATGTATTTTGTGATGCCTCTAACAAGGCATATGGAGCTGCTGCCTATGTGATTGATTTCAGGAGAAGTGTAAGCAGTTTACTGGTCAGTAAGTGTAAAGTTGCACCAAACCCTAAACAGACTATTCCGCGTTTGGAATTGACAGCCTTGTCCTTGGGTGCGAAACTTGCTGGAAGATTAATGCAGAATGATGATTTGAGATTGAGTTCTTGCACTCTCTGGAGTGACTCCATGGTTTCTATTTGTTGGGTGAAGAACAATAATAGTAAAATTCCCTATGTACGAAACAGAGTCACTGAAATTAATGAATTCAAGTTTCCTCTACGGTATACCCCCTCTAAGGATAATCCAGCTGATATTTTATCCAGAGGTAGTACTAGTAAAGATTTAGCGCAAAATTCCTTATGGTGGAATGGCCCTAAATGGCTTTTAACTGGTGATTATCCCCAATCTTTAGCTACAGAAACTGTGCATGTTAATGAAATTCTTTCAGAACCTAAGTTTGTTAACCCTCCAACCCCATTAATTGACATCCCACGTTACAGTAATTTAAGTAAGCTTAAACGTATCATGAGGTCAATATTGCTTTTTCTTAATAAATGCAGTAAAGGTTCTAAGTTTGTTGTTAACGAAATGAAAGCACTTGTCCTCCTTGAACAGAAGCAACATTTTTCTACTACCAGAATGTACCTCTGTGATAAGAATTCACATGGAGTGTCCATGGATATTAAGAATTTCTGTAATCAGTTGAACTTATTTGTTGATGAGGAAAATCTAATTAGGTCTCAGGGTCGCATGAAAAACGCTTCCATGTCTTATGATACTCAGTGCCCAATGTTATTGCCTTCCAGAAGTTATTTAACAGTGTTGATAGTTGAACATTTGCATAGACATCATCACCATTGTGGTGTCAATTCTGTACTGGTATTGTTGAGGGAAACTTTTTGGGTACCGAAAGCACGACAAGTTATCAAATCAATTCTGTCAAAGTGTGTTTTGTGTCAGAAGTTAACCAAGAAACGGTTGTTTGCCTCCTCCTCCACCATTACCCACAGAAAGAGTGAGATATGATAGATCTTTCCAATCAGTAGGAGTTGATTATACTGGTGCTATTAATGTTTTTGATCATGAGACTGGCTTGGAGGAGAAGGTCTTTATATGTCTATTTACCTGTACTACGAGCAGGGCAGTTCATTTTGAATTGACTCATTCCATGACTGCTTCCGATTTCCTACTGGCTTTTCGACGCTTTGTAGCATATCATTCTCTGCCGAGTCTGATTATATCTGACAATGGTAGGAATTTTGTTGGATTTAATAATTTCCTGAAGGAAATTATGGATGAACCAGAGGTAAAGTCATACCTTGAAGGAAATTGTGTTAATTGGAAGTTCATTACACCGCGAGCCCCCTGGTCTGGAGGCTTTTATGAACGCCTTATTGGTGTTCTAAAGGGATGTTTGTCCAAAGCCTTATATCACAAACGTGTATCCTTTGAAGAGTTGAGAACTCTACTTGTTGAGTTTCAAGCTGTGATAAATTCTCGACCACTGACTTATCTCTCCTCTGATCGAGATTGTGAGGCTTTGACTCCCTCCATGTTACTTTATGGGCGAAATGTTTGTATTTCCCCTCCTCTTAACAATTCAGCAACTGATGACCCAGATTTCATGAGTTCAAGTGATCTTAGAGAACAATATTTTAGATTATCATCAGTGCTTAGAAAATTTGAGAACTCTTGGAAAAGAGACTATTTAGTGTCCTTGAGAGAAAGACATTTTAATTCTAGTGATTATCTCTCTGCAAATGTGAAAGTTGGGGACATAGTGATGGTAGACTTAGAAGATCATCTGGGGAAAGGCTATAGATCCCTCCTCTCATTGGGTAAGGTTACCCAGCTGTTTCCATCGTCTGATGGTGTGATTAGGTCTGTAGAAGTGAGAGTGAATAATAAACTATACATGAGATCAATCACAAAGCTCGTACTTCTGGAATTACCCGAGAGGGAATTTGATAGTGTCGTAACTCGGGAGCCAGATAGTGTGCCTCTGAGTGGTACTAGACCTCGGCGTGCAGCAGCAATCCGCTGTGATCAAGAGAGAAAGGATTTAATTTCTATGGATGTACTCTAAAATGTATATTTGATTTAAATTTTTGATGTGTTAAGATGGTCACAGCTGCATAGCGTTATTCAATTGAATTCGCTCCTGGGTGCAGTTATGATTACTTCTAATTATGATTCTTCTTGGGGGAGAATGTCAAAAATTGCCATTTATTCCCCTTGAATAAAATTTCCTAGTTTTCTTGAATACTTATTTTGATGTATTTCCCAGTTTCTATGAAAAAATGCGTTGATGTGATTGTTTTGCTCCACAGAAGAAGCTTTTTATTATATTAACTATAGCAATGAGTTTGTATAAATTATTACATTGATATTTAAAGTAGTAAAACACCTTTTTCGCAAATTTTATCCATCTCTATAAAATTAAATGACGTCTGATTGCAGTGTTGTCAAACTTCTTCCTGTGGAGAATGTATATGTTATTTTCTTGTTGTAAGGGCACATGCCAGTAGTTTAAGCTTGCCTTCTGGACGAAACCCTTTTTTTGTATGTTGGGTTACGATTAAACAACTTAATCTTTGTGTTTTAGTTGATGGTTTGTTACGTAACCCTGTAGTTTTGTAGATGTGACAACTGTGCTATCCAATATACTCCTCCCGAGTTTTCTTCCAGGGTGAGAACATGAAGCTCTGCCTGTTTCGCAGCATACTCCAGAAAGGCAAGTTAGAGAAGAAGTTCTCGTAAAATCCAGCCCCGTCACCTCGTGAACTGTCGTCGTCATTGCAGTAATTTCTTCATAAGAATATTCTGAAATCCCCCCTTTTTTTTGGCTATTTATGTTTTTCCTCTATCGAAGTAACGTAACGTTTTGTCAATTTTTGCAGTAATATGTTAATGTTTTCTTGCTTCTTAATGTAACTTGGATGATTGTTGTGTTCTTTAAATATTAATTTATATGTGTTAAACTTTTTAAATGCGTATTTGTGAACCCGTGTGGCATCACTCAAAAAGAATTGGTGCAGGAAATATAGTTGATTGTTTCTCAACTGCACTTTGTTGGAAAGAATATAATGTTTCTTGACTTCATGGTACATTTAAGTAAGTTAGTAAACTCCTCAGCACTGTAACTTGGTCTCATTCAAAGCTAGGGCAGGAGGGCTTAAGGTTGAATGAAATCGTACCGAATGTGGGCCTAAAACTTTAAAGTTTCACCACATCTATCATGTAAAACTGGGTGTACCCAATGCCGTCTTTGGCGCTGTTTGCGCCAGTTCAGTCTGCAATTCAACAGCCAAACGCAAGCTATTTCTTCCACGTCCATTCTGACACTGAATGTCACAAAAAAGTGTATCTCTCTCTCTCTCTCTCTCTCTCTCTCTCTCTCTCTCTCTCTCTCTCTCTCTCTCTCTCTCTCTCTCTCTATATATATATATATATATATATATATATATATATATATATATATATATATATATATATATATATTAACTTTATCACATACACAATTGTTCTGTGCATTAGTAGAATTACTAAAAGGACCTCATTCAAACTGGATGGTATCCGGATACTTGATAATGTGGACTGTTTGTCCAAGAAAGCTTGTAACTTTTTGAATAAAAACTCCATTAGATACCATCCAGTTTGAATGAGGTCCTTTTAGTAATATATATATATATATATATATATATATATATATATATATATATATATATATATATATATATATATATATATATATATATATATATATATATATATATATATATATATATATATATATATATATATATATATATAAAGAAGCATTACCGCGCGTTGGCCGCCGCGGTCAAAAACGCTTCGTGTGAACGATAGCAGCGTTAAACGAGCGGTGGCCGCCGCGGTTAAAAACGCCGTGTGTGAACGTGGCCTAAGGGGGAAGGTTTTAGAAATATTGGTACTCAGAGGCTGCGTGCTGTCAGTTGCGTGGAGATATTTGGGTGCTTCTGAATTTCATTGGTCATAGGAAGCTGTTAGTGGGCTGTTTATGATTTATAAGCTTCGTTATTTAATGGATGGTTAGGTGTCATGAATACATGCACAAATTACGATGGTTTATTGATATGTAGCACTAGACTTACCTCTCAAAATCACATGTTAGCTCTGATGGCATCTGTAGGAACCTTTGTTTGTCAAATTGTTTTTTTTTAAGACCAACAACAACAACATCAACAACAACAACAATAATAATAATAATAATAATAATAATAATAATAATTATTATTATTATTATTATTATTATTATTATTATTATTATTATTATTATTATTATTATTATTATTATTATTATTTTCACCACCATGATCGTGAAAAGAATGAAAAGCATTTAAAAGTTTTTCTCTCCAACGTTTATTTACTTAGATTTTTTTTTTTAAACTGGAAAGAAAAAATCTCAGAGTCCCGAAAAACAGGAATTAAAAAAAATACGGCAGCGAGGCACCAACCATCCTTTACGAGAACGCTGTTAAAAGTGGCAATTTTAATATAATTGCATTCTTCGTATAATGAAACCCCGAATTCGCCAGAGAGAGAGAGAGAGAGAGAGAGAGAGAGAGAGAGAGAGAGAGAGAGAGAGAGAGAGAGAGAGAGAGAAAAGACGAAAGCAGCGAAGGAGGAAATAATGAAAGAAAAATAGGAGCGAAAAAGAAGGAAAATGTTTCTGTAATTCGCTGAATAAATTCGCTCTGGCCTCGGGATAAAATGAAACAAAAAAATGCGCCGAAGTTTCTTCGGCGCAATCGAGTTTTCTGTACAGCGCATAATTAAGGCCATTGAAAATAGGTCTATTTTTAGGTGGTCTCTCTATAATGCCGTATGTGCCGCGGCCCTTGAAACTCTCAGCTGGCCTTGGTGGCCTGTGTTGTTGCGTTGCCAGAAGCACGATTGTGGCTGACTTTAACCTTAAATTAATTAAAAACTACTGAGGCTAGAGGGCTGCAATTTGGTGTGTTTGATGATTGGAGGGTGGATAATCCACATACCAATTTGCAGCCCTCTAGCCTCAGCAGTTTTTAAGATG
>JANJGK010000033.1:34598682-34618682 GCA_039081455.1 Macrobrachium rosenbergii
AGAGAGAGAGAGAGAGAGAGAGAGAGAGAGAGAGAGAGAGAGACCCCTGTCTCCCTACTAGATGCCAATTAAGTCATAAAGTCCTTGACCATACGTGAATGACCCGACAAAGAGAGAGAGAGAGAGAGAGAGAGAGAGAGAGAGAGAGAGAGAGAGAGAGAGAGAGAGAGAGAGAAACCTTAACACCCACGCATACATTTGTATACTCGCGAAAATAAAACCAAGCCACCCACCCACATCCCAGCCGCGCCCTTTTGTTGAAAAATCCCCGCCCTGCGGCACCTCCGTGCCTCGGCGCCTACCACAGGAGCTCATAATGGTTCGCCCAGGCCGTGTCCTCTGTGACGGGGCATTAATTAAGGAGATACGTCGCCTGTACATAATAAAACATTATAAAGTCTAGTCTGGGATAAATGTACCGTCATCCTCTTGCCAAATATAAATAACTCTATATAACTCATTCGTTCTCTTCCCCCCTTGCAGGATTTGAGGGATGGTGGAGATTATATATATATATAATATATATATATATATATATATATATATATATATATATATATATATATATATTCACTCACTCCTCTTCCTTGGAGGATTTGGGGGTCGGGGGGACATGTCTGTCTGTCTGATTATCTATCTGTCTGTGTGTCTGTCCGTTTCTCTTTCTGCTTGCCAAGGCACAGCTTCGTCTTATTTAAAAAAAAAGTGTTGATACTTCTTATTGATGCTTGTGCAATAATAATTAATATTATTATGATACTAAAGAGGAATATTATTATGATAATTTTCCGTGTGAATATACGTGCCTTTATTATCGAGTTATCTATCTTTCGCCAATATATATATATATATATATATATATATATATATATATATATATATATTATAAGTATATATATATATATATATATATATATATATATATAATATATATATATATATTTTTGTATATACATATATACATATAAATACAGTATATCTCAAAGATTACAACAACGGTTTTTTAAAATTTTTTTACGTATGATACTGGCAGATTTTTAACACAATTTCAAATCCGATCTTATACATATGTCGAGTATGCAAATGTTGATAAGTTAAGTATACCTTAGTTTAACCAGACCACTGAGCTGATTAACAGCTCTCCTAGGGCTGGCCTGAAGGATTAGATTATTTTACTTGGCTAAGAACCAACTGGTTACATAGCAACGGGACCTACAGCTTATTGTGGAATCCGAACCACATTATACCGAGAAATGAATTTCTATCACCAGAAATAAATTCCTCTAATTCTTCATTAGCCGGCCGGAGACCCGAACTCGGGTCTAGCGAGTGCTAGCCGACAACTCTATCGACTCTCCCAACGAGGAACTTGCAATGTTGATGATAATAGTAAAAGTCACAGACGAATAAATAAAATATAACTAACAAAGTAAATTTATACAAAAGGGAAAAATTTTCACACGAAAAAATTAGACAAATAATCGCACAAGAAAAATTAGTAAATGAATAAATTACTTGATAATTACAAGAATTACGAAACAAACCAATAAATAAAAATAATAGTATATGAATAAACTCACCAGGATATGGTCTCACAACTCACAAAATGAGCGATAAAATCTCCGTGAAAATGACAAAATACGTTTGGGGAGAAGACCTCACTTTAACGACAAAAGCGTTTAGCATAACATCCTCGGAAAACCATCTTGAGTGCTCGTGTCTTCTTGTAAGTTGGCCGAGTTAATTTCTCTCAGCTCGGCGAGAAATGACGATTGAATTGGCTGTAAACGGTATGAGTAAGAGAGAGAGAGAGAGAGAGAGAGAGAGAGAGAGAGAGAGAGAGAGAGAGAGAGAGAGAGAGAGAGAGAGAGCTTTTTCTCTTGTCTTTCATATAATCATAAATACTTATTTAAAACAACAAATGAACATGGAATTATTATTATTATTATTATTATTATTATTATTATTATTATTATTATTATGATAAGAAAAACAAGTTATGGTATAAATATTTTAACTTCATTCCAAGAACGTTTCGTCCTTTAGTCAAAGAAGCCACTGAAAAAAAAATAATAATAATAAAATAATAATAATAATAATAATAATAATAATAATAATAATAATAATGCCTCTGCCGACTTTATTAGTGTAATAAGGATTATCATAAACTAACCGTATAAAACTGCCTTTGCTGAAGAAGTCTCACATGAGAAAAGAATTATGGAAGTTCTTCAATATGCAGGATATCAGAATGACAATTTTCCCTGCTGAATTCCTTCTTGTAATTCTATTTTACGGAACAATTCAAATAAATTAATATATACATATATACGTATATATATATTCAGTATATATATATATATATATATATTCATATGTGTATTATATTATATATATGTTTCTCTGTGTGAGTGTTTGTGTGTGTACAAACAGACGATTAAATAGATAATCATTTAAAGAACCTGTCTTCTCATAATCATGCAATTATTCAAAAGCATTGTTCCACACTGCGGTAAAAACTATATATGCAAACTGTCGAACTCCGACCGATCTAAAAAAAAATAATAAAATAAATAAAAGCGAGACTCTTGAAGCGTTGTGAAGAAGAAGGAGATGGAGGAAGAGGAAGAAGAAGAGGGCGAGGAAGAGAAGAAGAAGAAGATCAAAAGAACGAAGTTCTTCATTAACCTTCCTATCCCCTTATCACAGAACACGATTAAAAGAGATGGTTTCCGAGCGGGGTCGAGAGAGGTCGTTCATATAAGAGATTTCAGAGAGAACATCAGAGAGAGAAAGAGGGTCATTCAAGGCTCATTTAAGAGGGTGGAACGGATATACTCTCATAAGAGGAGTTGAGAGAGAGAGAGAGAGAGAGAGAGAGAGAGAGAGAGAGAGAGAGAGAGAGAGAGAGAGAGAGAGAGAGAGGTCGTCTATGGGAATACAAAGGCCATGGTGACATGTTGTCACATTGAACTGAATTGAATACAGAATTTAGGCCAAAGGCCAAGCACTGGGAGCTATGAGGTCATTCAGCGCTGATACGGAAACTGACAGTAAAAGTCTGAAAGGTGTAACAGGAGGAAAACCCCAAAGCAGTTGCACTATGAATCAATTGTTAGGAGAGGGTTGAGGAAAGTAAGATGGAAAAAAATAAGAGAATATGAAAGGAGGTACAGTAAAAGGAACGAAAGGTGTTGCAGCTTGGGGCCGAAGGCACGCTGCAAAGAACCTTAAGTATACGGCAACACCCCCCTACGATGCATGTTATCATATTTAAAGGACTGGGCGAGTATTTAAAGGAAATGAAAACGAATGAAATTACAGGGTATGTTTTTACAAATATACAAAAGAAATAGGAAAACATATAATCGTAAATTGGGTTTGGGGTTTGGGTTTTGCTTTCCTTCAGTTTGAGTTTGGAGGTCGGTTGAGACAACTGGTCTTTCCCAAGGAGGAGTTGGTTAAAAAAATTCGAGTTTAGTTAATTAGTTTTTATGTGACCAGGAAATATCGGTTATGCCATTGCTGTAATGACCGTGTAGCCTACGTGTCTGAATTACTGTATGGAAATTACATGATGTACATTATATATATATATATATATATATATATATATATATATATATATATATATATATATATATATATATATATATATATATATATATATATATGTTTTGGCGGTGACCTTGACCCTATCCCCTGACCCTGGGGCGGTGGGAGGTCAAGGCCCTCTCTCCTTCCACCTGGATGTTTAGCGTAGGCGTGTTTGTTGTTATATACACATCTTCTGTTATTGTCATATATATATGAGTAATATATATATACATATATATAGGCTATATATATGTATATATACATATTTATAAATATATATATATAAATATATATATATATATATATATATATATATATATATATATATATATTAAAAAGCCAGTTAAATAAATAGAGATATTACATCACACATCTTTCTCTCTCTCTCTCTCTCTCTCGTACAAAACAGAAGGGATGGATACCACCCACCACCACGACTCCCTCCCTTCTCCCCCCCTTTAAAAAAGAGGCACTATAAATTCATGAAGATATAGAAAGAAAACAAAGGAGTCTAATTCCCCGCTTGACTGACATTCTGACTCAACTGAGATGACGCTTCCAACCTATTGGAGGCTGTAAGATGAAGAAGAATTGGATGATAAGATATTTGTTTATGGGCTTTTAATATATATGTGTATGTATGTGTTTCTTTCTATACATATCTGTGCATATATATATAAATGCATAAAATGTATATCTATTATATATACATAAATATGTATGTATGCATGCATAATTTATATAATGTATATAAATAAAAAACACACACATATATATATATATATATAATTATTTGTATTCATAGTGTGTATATGTTATATAAAAAATATATATATATAATATATATATATATATATATATATATATATATATATATATATATATATATATATATATATATATATATATATATATATGTATATTAGTACGAAAGGCCCTTCAATATCCCGGATAGTCCAATCTGCGCAAGGAAGAGATGAGTGGCGCAGTGTCTAGGCGAGTGGAATTCCAATATAACGTAATATAAATATATATTTAGGTACATATACAAAGCAATATCTCTTTTTCCCTCTTAATTCAGGGTGGCTCAAGGAGACAGCAGACAATCGTCACGTCCCATTCATCATTTAATAGCAAAATCCATAATGGTCCGTATGTATGTTTGAATTCGACTCCGCTACACAATGCGTCACTCACCTCTTCGTTGCAGACTCTATATATGTATATTATATATATATATTATACATATACATATATATTTATATAATATATACATACACACACACATATATATATATATATACATATATATATATATATTTATTTATATTTCTGTGTAAATGTATAATACATAAACGACTATATATAGATAAATATATAAATACACATATATATATATATATATATATATATATATATATATATATATACATACATACATATAATCAAACATTTTCTGTCCATAACAGTCCTTGCTAAACAATATCTCTTACAACTGCATTCCAAAAGAATTCTAACCACATACAAACTTTTTCATCCAAGATACCCCTCTAATCTAACTACAAGTCCTAACGACTGCAAGACATCAACTTTTGCCATAAATTTCTAAACCTTCATAAACTTATTTCAATTCCGAGACATCTAGATTTACAAGTGAGCGTAAAATTCTAAAACTCGGGTAACCGACACAAAAGGATATGGGTCTTCACAAAGATGACAGGAAACTCTTATCTCGAATAACGTCAGGAGGCGTGATATTTTGCCAGCAATGCTCTTGTTGTTATATATATTTTTTACATATGATTAACTTTTTGTGGTAAGAAGTTCTCGCAGTTTCATGCACGTGTGCACTTAGCAAGAAGATGTACTAAGGAATATGTAGATGTACGTATGTATGTGTGTATATATATATATACATATATATTTATATTTGTTTACGTGTATATATAAAATATATATATATAATACATTTATATACACATATACAATATATATATATAATTTATGTATGTATATTATATGTATATTTATGTATGTATATTATATGTATATTTGTGTGTCGGAAGGCCAGGTTCGAATCCTAACCGGGGTAATTATAACTTGCCATTTAGGTGTAAGTTATTCCCAAGGTATACACACACACATATACAGTATGTATGTATGTATGTTATATAAATAAATAAAAACAGTGCAAAAAACTCACCTACCCTTCAACAATTCAATAAGACACTTGTAAAATCAAGGCTGTATGTTCACCAATAATAATAATAATAATATAATAATAATAATAATAATAATAATAATAATAATAATAATAATAATACGAAGAAGAAGAAGAAGAAGAAGAAGAAGGAGAGTTGAATTTTACGATACAGGATGTGATGTCAGTAACACAAGAGCAGTCAGGAATGGCGGCCGGAGTGCTAGAGGCTGAGTGAAAGTGCCTTGTACTTAAAATCTTCACTCAAGGTGCAGTATATTTACTGAATGTGTGCTGGTGTAGGTGTATGTATACACACTTCTCTTCGGTTGTGAGTCATTCCAACGGTATAGTGAATTCCACAATTCCCCTCGGACGTAAGTTATTGTAATGGTAGAGTGAATTCGATATGTGAAATATTTAAAAGATTTTTAAGTTAAATCATATCTCAAGTTGCAATAAATTTACTGAATATGTGCTAGTGTAGGTGTATGTATATATAACCCACTTGGGTGTACGTTGTTCAAATGGTATAGTGAACTCCATAATTCCCCCAGGGTGAAAGTTACTCCAAAGGTATAGTGAACTCCATAATTCCCCCAGGGTGAAAGTTATTCCAAAGGTATAGTGAACTCCACAATTCCCTCAGGGTGAAAGTTATTCCAAAGGTATAGTGAACTCCATAATTCCCTATGGTGAAAGTTATTCCAAAGGTATAGTGAACTCCATAGTTCCTCAGGGTGAAAGTTATTCCAAAGGTATAGTGAACTCCATAATTCCCCCAGGGTGAAAGTTACTCCAAAGGTATAGTGAACTCCATAATTCCCCCAGGGTGAAAGTTATTCCAAAGGTATAGTGAACTCCACAATTCCCTCAGGGTGAAAGTTATTCCAAAGGTATAGTGAACTCCATAATTCCCTATGGTGAAGTTATTCCAAAGGTATAGTGAACTCCATAGTTCCTCAGGGTGAAAGTTATTCCAAAGGTATAGAGAACTCCACAATTTCCTCAGGGTGAAAGTTATTCCAAAGGTATAGAGAACTCCACAATTCCCTCAGGGTGAAGGTTATTCCAAAGGTATAGTGAACTCCACAATTCACTTAGGGTGAAAGTTATCCCAATGGTACAGTGAACTCCACAATTCGATTTGGGTGAAAGTTATTCCAAAGGTATAGTGAACTCCATAATTCACTTATGGTAAAAGTTATTCCAATGGTATAGGAACCCTATAATTCCCTTAGGGTGAAAGTTATTCCCAATGTACAGTGAACTCCATAATTCTCTTAGGGTGAAAGTTATTCCAAAGGTATAGTGAACTCCATAATTCCCTTAGGGTGAGTTATTTCAATGGTATAATGAACTCCATTATTCACTTAGGGTGAAAGTATTCCAAAGGTATAGTGAACTCCATAACTCCCTTGGGTGAAAGTTATTCCAAAGGTACAGTGAACTCCACAATTCGATTTGGGTGAAAGTTATTCCAGAGGTATAGTGAAATCCATAATTCACTTAGGGTGAAAGTTATCCCAATGATACAGTGAACTCCATAATTCCCTTAGGGCGAAAGTTTTTCCAAAGGTATAGTGAACTCCATAATTCACTTATGGTAAAAGTTATTCCAATGGTATAGGGAACTCTATAATTCCCTTAAGGTGAAAGTTATTCCAAAGGTACAGTGAACTCTACAATTCCCTTAGGGTGAAAGTTATTCCAAAGGTATAGTGAACTCCATAATTCCCTTAGGGTGAGTTATTGCAATGGTATAGTGAACTCCATTATTCACTTAGGGTGAAAATTTATTCCAATGGTACGGTGAAATCCATAATTCCCTTAGTTTGAAAGTTATTCCAAAGGTATGGTGAACTCCATAATTCCCTTAGGGTGAACGTTATTTCAAAAGGATAGTGTACTATATAATTCCCTTAGGGTGAAAGTTACTTCAAAGGTATAGCTAACTCCATAATTCCCATAGGGTGAAAGTTATTCCAGTGGTACAGTGAACTCCATAATTCACTTAAGGTGTAAGTTATTTCAAAGGTATAGTGAACTCCATAATTCCCTCGGGCGAAGGTTATTCCAAAGGTATAGTGAACTCCATAATTCCCGTAGGGTGAGAGTTATTCCAAAGGTACAGTGAACTCCATAATTCACTTAGGGTGAAAGTTATTCCAAAGGCGATTTGTGGCTTAGTACATGAAAGCACACACACATACACAAAAAGATTAAGTACAATATTGGTGAAAACTATCATATGCATAAATTCAACTGTTACAAATATATTACTGATCTATCACTGATTTCGAGTCTAAATAGAGTGCCTGAATTCGAAGGAAATATGTATATCAGTCAAAATTAATCTTAACCTTTTATGATAGCTGAGTGTACTGAATCGCTGCCACCCATGTTCCAACCAGCAAGTTATGGGATCGATTCCTTGTCAATTGCAGAAGCATCTATTACGTATAAATCCCTAATGCTCTTATTCCCAAGGTGAATTCACTATTCGATTTTAAAGGGTTATTTGTGAATTCATATTTGAAAGTATATATACAGTACATATAAGAACGATAAACACGCAAGCACGTGAGAGAGAGAGAGAGAGAGAGAGAGAGAGAAAGAGAGAGAGAGAGAGAGAGAGAGAGAGAGAGAGAGAGAGAGAGAGAGAGAGAGAGCATGTTTACATCTCAGAATAGGGATTAAGTTGAAAAGAAGAGGATATTTCGAACTGCAGTTGTCAATAAAGTTTGAAATTCACTAGAAATAAAAAAAATGAGTGGCTGTGACACCATCGACTATTAAATAAAACATGAAAATTTACTAAACATTGTCTCTGTGGGAGAGAAGGCACTGTTCCATTCCGAAAAATAAGTATAATTCACATGTATTGAAAAAATCATTTCCATGTCTTGAAGTTTTAGGTGGGCAAACTGTAATCATTGTGAAATAACCCAAAATGTTTGTATATCATCTTTATAGGAATTTCAGAATGGTTAATGTTTTCAAACAGATGTTTCCTCTGTACTTTTGTATCTAGATATTTGTTTTTAAATTTTTTTTTTTATTATTGACTTATAACTGGGGTTAACTGATATTCTGTTTTAACACCCCTGAACATTAGTGAATTAAAATGTTTTAAGGTCTCTGAAGATTCGTGAACTAAAAATGTTTTAAGGCCCCTGAAGATTCGTGAACTAAAAATGTTTTAAGACCCCTGAAGATTCGTGAATTAAAAATGTTTTAAGGCCCCTGAAGATCCGTGAACTAAAAATGTTTTAGGGGTCCTGAAGATTCGTGAATTGAAAATGTTTTAAGGCCCCTGAAGACTCGCGAACTAAAGTGTTTTAAGGCCCCTGAAGATTCGTGAACTAAAAATGTTTTAAGACCCCTGAAGATTCGTGAATTAAAAATGTTTTAAGGCCCCTGAATATTCGTGAATTAAAAATGTTTTAAGGCCCCCGAAGATTCGTGAACTAAAAATGTTTTAAGGCCCCTGAAGATTCGTGAATTAAAAATGTTTTCAGGCCCCCTGAAGATTCGTGAACTAAAAACGTTTTAAGACCCCTGAAGATTCGTGAACTAAAAATATTTGAAGACCCCTGAAGATTCGTGAATTAAAAATGTTTTAAGGCCCCTGAAGATTCGTGAATTAAAATGTTTTAAGGCCCCTACAGATTCGTGAACTAAAAATCCTTGAAGACCCCTACAGATTCGTGAACTAAAAATCCTTGAAGACCCCTACAGATTCGTGAACTAAAAATCCTTGAAGACCCCTACAGATTCGTGAACTAAAAATTCTTGAAGACCCCTACAGATTCGTGAACTAAAAATCCTTGAAGACCCCTACAGATTCGTGAACTAAAAATTCTTGAAGACCCCTACAGATTCGTGAACTAAAAATCCTTGAAGACCCCTACAGATTCGTAAACTAAAAATCCTTGAAGACCCCTACAGATTCGTGAACTAAAAATCCTTGAGGACCCCTACAGATTCGTGAACTAAAAATCCTTGAAGACCCCCTGCAGATTCGTGAACTAAAAATCCTTGAAGACCCCTACAGATTCGTGAGCTAAAAATCCTTGAAGACCCCTACAGATTCGTAAACTAAAAATCCTTGAAGACCCCTACAGATTCGTGACCTAAAAATACTTGACATTCAAGCGACATTTGACAGTGTATGACAGAACATCCTGCTGTGCAAATTCTCCTTAATTCTAAGACAATTCTCAAGAATCATGAACCAGATTTACTGACATTTACAGGACAGAATATCCTGCACTCTAAATTTTTCCTTAATTTTATTTTACTATTCTATTTATACATTTCCGATGTCTCTCCGTGCCTAAGTCTGTTTATCGCTGTGGATTCTATCATTTCTCTTGTGCTTCTTACAGCAACTCGATATAGAACTGATAAGTGAAGAAAGGAAGTTTGTCTTCAATACAACGTAAAATGTTTATCAATTTCTGATATCATTCCTTCACTGAGTCTGTCTATTGCATTAAATAATGTTATTTCCCTACTGTGCTTCTCTTAGCTATTCGATACAGAAGTTATAACTGAAGAACACAAGTTTGCCTCCTATTCAAAGTAGAAATTCTCCTTATGGATCTTCGTCCATTAGAACTTAATTTACTGTTTGGAAAATAATATATTTTATTATTCCAAATAGTATACCACTCCTTATTATTACCCCAAAAATAATAATCCCTTTATATATTTCAGGAAAGTGATGCCAACGCAGGACGACCAGTTAATAACAACAAAGATGGTTTCGATGGCGACGCTCGGGGCTGGTGTCGCAGCTGTTATTACAGCTGCAGCTGCTGCTGCTGCTACATCTGTGCCAACCCTCCGTCGCCTTCAACCTCTGGGCTGACGGGGGAATACACCTGCGTGGCCCAGAAAACTCGAAATTTGGCTACAGCGTGGCGCTATGGTATGACCCCAGCGCTAAGAAAAGGTTAGATTGAGAGAGAGAGAGAGAGAGAGAGAGAGAGAGAGAGAGAGAGAGAGAGAGAGAGAGGAGAGAGAGAGAGAGAGAGAGAACTAAACAGTCCAAACGAAAGACCAAGCAAACAGCCACACCTATCCAGTACCCAATCATTCATAACTTATAACCTAAACATGTATTCCCCAGAGTGGTTGTTGGGGCACCACGGGGCGAGGACCATGCCCAACTTGACCTCGAGGGGTACCAGCTAGGAAACATCTTCCTGTGCGACCTGAAGGGACAATGTAACGTGGAGAGTAGAGTACCTTATGCGAGGGATGCAGGTGAGTCCACAATATATATATATATATATATATATATATATATATTTATATATATATTAATTATATTAAAGTATTTTTACTAGACCTTTGAGTTAAAAGAACCCTTATAGTGCTGGCCAGCAGGGTTCGTTATTCTATTGGTTAACTTTTCCCAAAATTTCACTCTCAAAATTTGGCGTAACATTTTCAATACTAACAATATACAAAAATCTAAAAAAGCAGTGGCTTTCAGCTTAAACTGGTAGAATTCAACCTTCTTGTAATGCATTTAAGAAGCAAGCCTTTAAATAAAGGTAAAACAATTATGAAATCAACTTAAATTCTGCTTACACATTCTGGAAAAAAATATTCTTAAAAAAATCTAGTACCTATCACTAAGTATAAACAAACCCCTAACTAACAAAATATAATAAGATTATCATATGAACCACATAAGCGTAAAAAAGAGAAAATAATTTTTAATATACTTCGCGTGACAAAGTGTTCACGGTAATTGGCTTCGTTACACATAAGCCAGTGTGCTTGCTTATGCATATGCCTTCGCAAGCACGCACTACAGTGCATAATTAATCTCCCGTGCATGAATACTACTTTACATGAATATTTAATGAAGGGTGACCGTGTACCTGAGAAATTTCTTTGCTAGTGTCTGTGACGACTAATTACGTAATGTCAGTTTGCAAATCAATTCGTAGAAGTAATTGTATGTGTGTTTTAAATTTATTGTAGAATGCCAGTTTGCAAATAAACTCATGGAAGTAATTGTATGTGTTTTAAAGTTAATGTAGAATGTCGGTTTGTAAATAAATTTATATGAGTAATTGTATGTGGGTTTTAAAGTTATTGTAGAATGCCAGTTTGTAAATAAATTTACAGAAGTAATAATTGTATGTGGGTTTTAAATTTATTGTAGAATGCCAGTTTGCAAATAAATTCCGGGAAGAAACTGTCTGCGTGTTTAAAATTTATTGTAGGTTGCCAGTTTGCAAATAAATTCGTAGAAGTAATTGCATGTGTGTTTTAAAGTTATGGTAAAATACCAGTTCGCAAAAAAATTTAAAGTTACTGTAGATTGCCACTATGCAAATAAATTCACAGAAGTAATTGTCTGTAAAGTTATTGTAGCATACCAGTTTCAAAAATAAATTCGCAAAAGCAATTGTCTGCGTGTTTGTGTGTGTGTTTTCAAGTTATTGCAGAGTTTTTTTCACTGTTCCAGATGGCAGCAGAGAGGCGCTAAAGATGGGAGATCACCTGAAAAGATACGGAATAGGATTTGGAGAGTCGCTGAGTACTTTCAAAGATGACATTTCACCCCTGGCTGTAAGTACTCGTTACAGTGTTGTATAGCACTCGTTACAGTGTTGATTTTATTGCACTCGTTACAGTGTTGTATAGCACTCGTTACAGTGTTGATTTTATTGCACTCGTTACAGTGTCGATTTTATAGCACCCGTTACAGTGTTGATTTTATTGTACCCATTACAGTGTTGATTTATAGCACTCGTTACAGTGTCGATTTTATTGCACCCGTTACAGTGTCGATTTTATTGCACCCGTTAGCGTTGATTTTATTACACCCGTTACAGTGTTGATTTTATTGCACCCGTTACAGTGTTGATTTTATAGCACCCATTACAGTGTTGGATAGCACTCGTTACAGTGTTGATTTTATTGCACCCGTTACAGTGTTAATTTTATAGCACCCATTACAGTGTTGGATAGCACTCGTTACAGTGTTGATTTTATTGCACCCGTTACAGTGTTGATTTTATTGCACCCGTTACAGTGTTGATTTTATTGCACCCATTACAGTGTTGATTTTATAGCACCCATTACAGCTATCCCCGTAGGAGGGTTAGTGCCGTGAGCGCACCACATGCGGCGCACTGTAGGCATTACTTAAGGTTCTTTGCAGCGTGCCTTCCTTAGGCCCCTAGCTGCAACCCCTTTCGTTTCTTTTACTGTACCTCCTCTCATATTCTCTTTCTTCCATCTTACTTTCCACCCTCTTCTAACAATTGATTCATAGTGCAACTGCTTTGAGGTTTTCCTCCTGTTACGCCTTTCATACCTTCTTACCGTCAATTTCCGTTTCAGCGCTGAATGACCTCACTGGTCCCAGTGCTTGGCCTTTGGCCTAAATTCTACATTCAGTTTAATTGGTGTTGATTTTGTAGCACTCGTTACAGTGCTGATTTTACTTATTTATGAAATTATTAAAATTTAGCCATAAACCAACACATAATGGCACTTTCAGCGACTTAACACTCAGGACACTAAATAGAGGGGATTCAGAGTGGCTGGACAGCAAGATAAATTAAAAGGAAATGAAAACGGATGTAAAGTAAAATGCTAAATAAGTGGGTGCGGCTACTGGCCGAAGGGATGCTGCAAATAACCTTTGGTAACGCCTACGGTGCTCCACGTGTGGTGCACTGACTGCACTAGACTCTTACGAGTTGGAAAACGTACTGATCTAAACCTATGTAACGAGATTCACAATCAAAGGAGAATATCTTCTTCGACTTAGAGAGAATATAACGAGACTTACAATCAAAAGAGAATATTTTCCTTGACTTATAAAGAACTGTAGCGAGATTCACAATCAAAGGAGACTATTTTTCTTGACTTATAAAGAAATATAGTGAGATTCACAATAAAGGGAGAATATTTTCCTTCACTTAAAAACAAATATGAAAAAGAAAAAGAATTAATTTTGGATATTTTGCTTTGCTTATAAAATAAAAATATGAAAGAATACAAGAAATTCAAAACCTTTGAACCTGCTGAAGTTATAAATATACAGAAAAGTAAAAAAAAAAATATCTAACATCCATGAATATTTTACAAACATTTTCGCATTAGTTCCCCCTCCCTCCAATACTTCCTCCTTTACATCCGACGGTTGTCGATAAACGTCGAACGCTCGTTACATCCATGAACAGGGGGCGGCGTTCCCCCGGTGTTTCGGGAAGGCATATAACCAAAAGGAAGGCGTCATGAGATTCAGATGAGGTGAAGGTGGGAGGGGAGGAGAGGGGGAGGGGAGGGGGAGGAGAGGGAGAGGGTAGGGGGAGGAGAGGGAGATGGTAGGGGGATGAGAGGGGTAGGGGGAGGAGAGGGGTAGGGGAGGGAGGAGAGGAGGAGGGGAGGGGGTGAGAGGGCGGGAGAGGAGAGGGGAAGGGGTGGGGACGTGGTTGTAGGGGAAGAGGGGGGAAAGAAGGGAAAGGAAAGGGGGAGGGAAGGAGATGTGGGGAGGTGGTTGTAGGGGAGGGGAAGGGGAAGGAGAGGGGATGGGAAGAAGGGAGGAAAAGAGGAAGGGAGGGAGTTGGGAAGGAGAGGGGAGGGGAGGATGAGGAAGGGAGGGGAGGGGAAGGTGGTCATCGTAGGGGGAGGCGATGGGGAAGGGGGAGAGGAGGGGGAGGGTGGAAGAGAAGGGGGAGAGGAAGAGGTGGGGAATGGGATGCGGAGGAAGGGGAAGGGGGAAGGGGAGAGACATATTAGCTGCTGCTTGATAGTCTCGTATTCATCATTTTCCTTCGTGCATTTTCGCCTGGTGCCTTTGAAGCAGAAGACGCGGGAGTAGTCAGTCTCCTTCGGGATGCTTTAACAAGCCTTTGATGGTGGTGACGTCCGCCCTTTGTTCCGGGATGATCCAAGGGCTTCTTCTTCCTCTTCTTCTCCTTCTTCTTCTTCTTCCCTTTACCCTTCAGAGCGTGTTTTTTTTTCTTTGATGACCGACGAGCAGAGAGGAGAGGGCCTTCGTGTGGCCTAGTCGTTGAATGGGATACCTTTTAATTTTTTTTTTTTTTTTTCGTGAGCTTGGCTTGACTTCCTGGCTGTTTTTCTTCACCATCAAAAATGATTTGTTAATTATATATATTAATGTAATTTGTGTAAACACACACACACACACATATATAATATAATATACATACTGTATTTATTTGATAACCAGAATGCCTTCTTTTAAATTCCCGATTTCTTCACAATCTGCAAAACACCTGTCACTACCAAGCCTAGATTCCAAATGACAAGCATCACTAACATATGAAGAAATCGAGAAGTTAAGAGGGCACTGTGATACATACATACATACATACATACATACATACATACACACACACACACACACACACACACACACACATATATATATATATATATATATATATATATATATATATATATATATACATAAACAATTTCCTTTACAGGCCTGTGCCCCTCGCTATACCCTGGCGATCCAGGACAGGGTAGACGCCTCTAACCTGAAGCAGGAATGGACGTTGCAGCCTCGAGGGGCTTGCTTCGTCCTGACGGATGTTGATGGTGTCCCAGAGGTCAAAGGCCTCCTAGAGAGTAAGTGGCATTCAAGGGGCATGACAGATTGACCCCTCAAAATGTCATTTCAGAATCAGTGTTGTTATAAGTGATGACTTCAGTCTTGAAAATGCAAACAATTTGTGCTCTAATTTATAATAATAACAATAATAATAATAATAATAATAATAATAATAATAATAATAATAATAATAATAATAATAATAATAATAATACCCTTGTCCTATTTCAGCCAAATACCCAAAGCCTCAAACGTTACAAAATGCCCTGGTTGGATTCAGTGCCGCTTTGATTAGAAAGGTAAGTGCTGCTTTCCTGACCAATTTCTCTCTCTCTCTCTCTCTCTCTCTCACTCACACACACACACACATACGTATGTCTTGTGTGAATAAGTGGCAAAAATATCTTCAATTCTAATGTGACTGATCTGAATATTAACAAAAACAAATAATGATTATTCACACTGTTTCCTCACTCTCTCTCTCTCTCTCTCTCTCTCTCTCTCTCTCTCTCTCTCTCTCTCTCTCTCTCACACACACACAGACATACATATATTCACACACAAATATATCCTATGTAAATTAGTGAAAAAAATATCTTGAATTCCAATGTGACTGATCTGATTAAACAAAATTATACTGCTTACTATCTCTCTCTCTCTCTCTCTCTCTCTCTCTCTCTCTCTCTCTCTCTCTCTCTCTCTCTCTCTCTCTCTCATACACAAACGCACACTAAAATATGCCTTACGTGAATTAGTGATGAAAAAATCTGGAATTTTAATGTGACTGATTTGAATATTAACAAAAATAGTTTTTTTTCAGCCGGACCTAGGACTGGTCATGGGAGGTCCCAATGCATTCTACGAAGAAGGTAAGATTTGCAAAGACCTTTCACACATTTAATTTTGTTTTGGTTTAATCCAGGCAGTTTCATATCGACAGACACAAAAACACTTATATAAGGTCACATACAAATACGTACACATATGAAGAGCGACTTGACATACAAACTCTTGTATTACTGAGGTCCTCAGTGACAGAAAATAACTTTATCCAGCATGCAACATCACAGTGACTTCAGAGAATCCGTGTCATGTCTGTGTGTTCATCTGTGCTAAAAGAGTTCCCGCATGTTCTTAAGAAGATATTTCTCAAATATTTTCTCAGGAGTGATTTACATTTCTCTAATATTTTCTCAGGAGTGGTTTATATTTCTCTAATATTTTCTCATGAGTGATTTACATTTCTCTAATACTGTCTCAGGAGTGATTTATATTTCTCTAACATTTTCTCAGGAGTGATGTACACTTCTCTAACATTTTCTCAGGAGTGATTTATATTTCTCTAACATTTTCTCAGGAGTGATGTACACTTCTCTAACATTTTCTCAGGAGTGATTTACATTTCTCTAATATTGTCTCAGGAGTGATTTACATGTCTCTAACATTTTCTCAGGAGTGATTTACATTTCTCTAACATTTTCTCAGGAGTGATTTACATTTCTCCAACATTTTCTCAGGAGTGATGTACATTTCTCTAACATTTTCTCAGGAGTGATGTACATTTCTCCAACATTTTCTCAGGAGTGATTTCGAACAAGCCGATCGGCAGTGCAGGCAGAGGTTTCCAAAGTCTTACTGCAGAGCGGCCGTCCAGAACAGAGGCCTACGAAGGCTGGCAGGTGGTTCAAGGGATTTTCGACGGTCACAATACTTCCATTGCTGTGTCTGTGGTCAACTTCAGAAACAGAGGGAAGGTGAGTGGTCCTCAAAATGTCGGAATGAATTGGGTCTGAAGATTATTAAGGTGTTGTTGGTCGTGAACTTATTATTGTATATTCAATATTCTCATCTATGTACATGTATGAGATGTTTACTACAGAATGCCTGTGAGTTTGTTGTCATACTGGACGAATTCACACACATATAAATATAAACATATATATATATACAAACATATATATAAATATATATATTTATACACACATATATGTATATATATACATATATTATATACATACATATATATATATACATACATACAGTGCATTTATATACGTATATATATACATGCATACATACATATATAATTTTATATATAATATATATATATACATACATATATATATATACACACATACGCATACACACACATCCATACACACTTGACAATACGCAGAGCCTCCCTAAAACTCATCATAACTACCACAGGTGAAATTTTACCCGCCCAAAATCAAGCCATACAAGATTAAGACTGACAACTACCTGGGCGAGATCACTGGAACCGAAATAGGAGCCAAATTCGGCTACAGCCTCGCCGTGGGAGACTTCAACGGAGACAGGGCTGACGACCTCCTCATAGGATCGCCATGGGCATTCGTCAAGGGCTCGCGTCATCTTCCTGACGGAGGGAAGGTCTATGTGCACTATTCGCCCCTGGCTAAGGTGTGTTCGGTTAATTATATGTATATGTATGTGTACAGTATATGTATGTATGTATATATATATATTATACATATCTATATAAATGTATGTATATATATCTTATATATATATACATTTATATATATATATATATATATATATATATATATATATATTATATATATATATATATATATATATATATATATATATATATATATATATATATATATATATATATATATATACATACGCACACACAAACAACTGTGTAATATATAATGGTTATAATAACATCCAGAAATGAAAACATAAGAAAAGTAATATTAATAACACATGTTTATGCGTTTATGCGCATGAAGTCTCTTGCATGTATGTATGCATGTATGTAGATTTCGATTTAAAAACGAAAATTAGGTCGCAAATGCTATCAACTGCAAGTAAAGGATTCTGCAACGTCATATTCGTGTTTGAAAATTAGGCAAATAAGCAAATATTAGTTTCACTTTTTATTGGGTAAATTAAAACGAATGATGACATTGTGAAGCAGAACCCTCTACACTGAGTTTCCTAATACACTGAATTCCCTGATGCCCTGAGTTTCCTGATATGAGTTTCCTAATACACTGAGATTCCTAGTAACCTGAGTTTCCTGATACCCTGAGTTTCCTGACACACAGCGTTTCCTGATACCCTGAGATTCCTAGTACACTGAGTTTCCTGATACCCTGAGGCTCCTAATATACTGAATTTCCTAATACACCGAGTTTCCTACTACACTGAGTTTCCTGATACAATGAGTTTCCTAATACACTGAATACCTTGAGTTCCCTGATACTCTGAATTTCCTGATACACCGAATTCCCTTATACAGTGAGCTTCCTGATATACTGAGTTTCCTGATACCCTGAGATTCCCAGTACACTGAGTTTCGTAACACACTGAGTTTCCCGATACACCGAGTTTCCCGATACACCGAGTTTCCTAATACACTGTGTGCCCTAATATACTGAGTTCCCTAATACACAGAGTTTCCAATACACTGAGTTTTCTAATACACTGAGTTTCCTGATATAATAAGTTCCCTAATACACTGAGTTCCCTAATTCACTGGGTTTCCTAATATACTGAGTTCTCTAATAAACTGAGTTTCCTGATATACTAAGTTCCCTAACACACTGAGCTCTCTAATACACTAAGTTTCTTAATACACTGAATTTCATCATTCACTGGGTTTCGTAATACACTGAGTTCTCTAAGACACTGAATTGCCTAATACTTTGAGTTTCCAAATACACTGAGTTTCTCGATACACTGAGTTCCCTAATACACTGAGTTTCCAAATACACTGAGTTTTCTAATACACTGAGTTTCTCAATATACTGAGTTCCCTAATACACTGAGTTTCCAAATACAATGAGTTCCTCAATACACTGAGTTCCCTAATACACTGAGGTTCCTGATACTCTGAGTTTCCAAATACACTGAGTTCCTCAATACACTGAGTTCCCTAATACACTTTCCTGATACACTGATTCTCCAAATACACAGCGTTTGCTAACAGCTGTCCCTTTTCGTGCTTTGGCAGATCATCAAAGGCACGCAGGAGATTCCGGGAGTCGCTGAATGGGGTCTTTTTGGATTCTGCACGGCAGGACTCGGAGACATCAACAGAGATGGTTATGGCGGTGAGACAATACTTCTGAGACAGTTGGTCTATCTATCTATCTATCTATCTATCTATCTATCTATCTATCTATCTATCTATTTATCTATCTGTCTGTCGTTCCGAGGCTTAAATATGAAGGGACTCTTTCACGCGTATGGTTCGAGTACTTACTGTTTTAAATACATATTTTTTAAAATTTCTCTCTCTCTCTCTCTCTCATTCTTTATAGAATAGGATGCTTGTCCACAAGATAGAGGGAATTGTAATGCCTTGTAGTAAGTAGACTATAGGGTTTTGTATAGAAGTAGATGAAAGAGGAATATACAAATATAAATATTGATAGGCAATATATATGTATGTATATATATATAGATATATATATATATATATATATATATATATATATATATATACATACACATATGTGTATGTATGTATGTGTGTGTATTTTTGTGAGTTAGTGTTGTACTTTGTACTGAAAATAGTCTTAA
>JANJGK010000033.1:34621182-34626182 GCA_039081455.1 Macrobrachium rosenbergii
TAAACGACGAGAACAGCTGTGACAACGAGCTGGCAGGCTACAGAAAAGTGAAGGGAGTCTGCTTCTACCTGAATATCGACATCAATTACAAGGCGTTTAACTACACCAAGGACATAGGTAAGAATTCTCTATCTTCGCGGTGGGGCAGTGACGCCAGTGCACCTCACGCAGTGCACTGTAGGCGTTACTAAAGGGGTACTTACGGCGTCCCTTGGGCCTGCAGCTGCACCCAATTTTTGGTCTTTATTTTTACTCTACCTCCTACACGAAGGTTGTAGGTAAGAGGATTTATATGTTATTTGTACTTCTTTGGAGGGGTGGCTAGAGCTCTCGGCTAGCACGCTGTTGGCCCAGCGTTCGAGTCTCCATCCGGCCAATGAAGAATTAGAGGAATTTATTTCTGGTGATAGAAATTCATTTCTCGTCATAATGTGGTTCGGATTCCACAATAAGCTGTAGGTCCCGTTACTAGGTAACCAATTGGCTCTTAGCCACGTAAAATAAGTCTAATCCTTCGGGCCAGCCCTAGGAGAGCTGTTAATCAGCTCAGTGGTCTGGTTAAAGTAAGATATACTTAACTTTTTTGTACTTCTCTATCTTCATGGTGGGGTAGTGACGACAGTGCACTTCACGTGGTGCACTGTAGGCATTACTAAAGAATTGGAATCTAAGCCCATCCCGTATCACTGAAGCATATTATTATTATTATTATTATTATTATTATTATTATTATTATTATTATTATTATTATTATATGGAACAAGGCCACAAAAGGGGTCACTGACTTGAAATTCAAGCTTCCAAAGAATATGGTGTTCATTAGAAAGTAAGAGAAGGTGCAGGGAAGTACATAAAGAAGAGCAATAAACGAGTGGAAGGAATACAGAGAAACAAAGCCACAGTTACGTAAACGTACATATATATTTGAAAATAAATCTCTACAGAGAGCTTTCCATTCCGCTTTCCAATCGAACAGATTCCCAAAAAGCTCTCTGTAGAGATTTACTCTTAAATAGATATGCCCATACATAACTGTGGATTTGTTTCTCCAGTTCAAGACTCATGGTATTATGAGTATTTTTTAATTAGTAAGAATATATATATATATATATATATATATATATATATATATATATATATATATATATATATATATATATATATATATATATATATATATACAGTGAAACTGTGTGGCGTTTTTGTGATTACTATAAGGATGTTTCCGGCGTCCCTTAAGGCCTTCAGCTACATCCAAAACTCTTTAGCATTTTACTCTCTTAACTATTATTTCTTGGCGTTAATATGAGATCTTACTCAAAATTCCACCTTCAGATCCCTGTATTTCATCTCCTTTATTTTCTGGATCCATTACCCTCGCTGTCCAACCCCTCTAACTGCCTCTTCTCACTGTTTTTAGTGCTAAATGGCTGAAAGTGGCCCCAGCGCTTGGCTTGACAGCCTGAATTTCATACAAATCTTAAAATGTGTTACTTTTTTATTTACTCTTTCGTCATAAAATTTACTATTTCTCAGGTTACACATTTGTGTACAAGACCTCCATTCGACTAATATTTTGGTCACCTGTTATTTATATGTTATTAATAACCTGTTATTAATCTGTTATTAATAACCGGTTAATAATGTTATTAATAATGTTACTACTAATATGTTATCAAAATAACCTGTTATTAATAATGTCATTAATAATGTTATCAATAACTTGTTATTGATAACCTGTCAATAATGTTATCAATAACCTGTTATTAATAACATGTTATCAATAATCTGTTATTAATAACATGTTATTAACAATCTGCTTTTACGAATCTTTGAAGTTTTTTTGTCTTGATGAAAGGACACCTTTTGGAAATACCAGTCACCTGTTGTCAATAATCTCATTAAATCTTCCTAGACGAAAACGCGGCCTTTAGGACACAGTCACGTTGTAAATAAGCCAAATCTATTGAACTGAACTGAACACAGAGTTTAGGCCAAAGGCCAAGCGCTGGGACCTATGAGGTCATTCAGCGCTGGAAAAGAAACTGAGAGTAGGTAGGTCTGACAGGTGTAACAGGAGGAAAACCTTAAAGCAGCTGCACTGTGAAATATTTGTTAAGAGTTGGAAAATAGATAATATGAAAGGAGGTACAGTAAAAGGAATGAAAGGGGTTGCAGCTAGGGGCCTAAAGAAGGGACGTTGCAAAGAACCTTTAGTAATGCCTATAGTGCACCTCATGAGGTGCACTGACGGCACTACTCCCCTACGGAAAATAAGCTAAATTTATCACCAGTAACATACTTTGAATTTCATACGCACTGCAATATAACCCATGATAACTATAGCTTTACAACCAATACTAACTAATAGTTATATGACTATGTTTCTTACAGATGCCCAGCTACGCATGGTCTTAAAAGATAACTCGGATTCTCCCAAGTTTATCTTCAAAGTCACGAATGACCACAGGTAAAATAATATATATACAGTATATGTGTATATATATATATATATATATATATATATATATATATATATAATATATATATATACATATATATATATATATATATATATATATATATATATATATATATATATATATATATATATATATATACATACATATATTTGTAAACAAAAAAGTAAAAGATTCCTTTTTGCCATTCAAAGCAACAAATTTCTGAAAGTGTCTTATAATTCATATTCAAAGAGGTTTTCGCCTCCTTTCCCATACAAAACGTATGATTTATGTAATGGCAATATGCAATGGAAAATGAAACCTTCATTGAAGTATTTGAGGCGTTTATATAAATGATAATTTCACTGAGGTATTTGTGGTATTTTATATTGATGATTTTGTTTTTCTGAAGGTACAACATGGATTACACGATCCGCCCAGTAGGCAGCAAAGTTAGAGGGCGTGGGATATACGTGTTTGCTAAGGTATGTTTCCCTTGTTAAGTAATGATTCACGTGGAAGTAATACAATACAATGTAAAATCAAGTTATCACAGTACTGGGTTACACACATTATATACATACATACATGCATATATATATATATATATATATATATATATATATATATATATATATATATATATATATATAAAATGAAGTAATATATATATATATAATGAAGTAACCAAAACATGAGCACGTGTTTCTCAGAGATAAATTTCTGACACTCATCGGGATCGAACTCAGGTCTCTCAAATGAAAGGCCAGGGTGCTACCAACTGAATCACCTCAGGTACAGAAGTATATATATATACTATATAATTTATATATACATACACGCATATATTTATTTATATATATATACTAGTAACAGCTTTACAAATGTTTTTGGGTTTATAAAATCGAAGGTATTATCTCCCCAGATTATCAACTGCCCAAATACCCTCTGTTAGAAGTTCCTTAATGTTTACAGAAAGAATAAACAACACAAAGATGCTGGCATAAACAAGACACCTAGCAAGGGGGGGGGGGATAAAAAATATTTATTCCACATAATGAAAAAAAACTACCAGCATAGGTAAGATTTACAATATATATATATATATATATATATATATATATATATATATATATATATATATATATATATATAATGTGTCTTCATAGCCATTCGTCTAAATTCCAAGACTGAATTCACATTACTACTCCCCACAGAGCGACCGAGCAGTGATAGGCCAGCCTGTAGCAGTCTCAGTCTCAGTCCACCTGAAGACACCTGCACAAAACGCCTCGGCTGGGCCTGGGTCTTCGCAGGCGACACCTGTGCCACCTGTCTTGGATGCCCTGAGCCAGATGAGCTTCAATACCTCCATCATTCTCACCTGCGCTGACAACAACACCTGTTTCTCCAAGCCTGATATGTCTATTATGGCTTATCCGTGAGTGGAATTCATATCTTTGCAATGTCTGGTTGTTTGAATTGAAAATGGCAGTTGATGAGAATCAGCAGTTTTACTTCTATTGATAAGAATCAGTAGTTTTACTTCTATTGATGAAAATCAGTACAGTTCTAACTTCTATTGATGAGAATCAGTACAGTTCTACTTCTACTGATGAGAATCAGTACAGTTCTACTTCTACTGATGAGAATCAGTACAGTTTTAAACCTATTGATGAGAATCGGCACAGTTCTACTTCTACTGATGAGAATCAGTCCAGTTTTCCTTCTGTTGATGAGAATCAGTACAGTAATACTTCTATTGATGAGAATCAGTACAGTTCTACTTCTATTGATGAGAATCAGTACAGTTCTACTTCTATTGATGAGAATCAGTACAGTTCTACTTCTATTGATGAGAATCAGTACAGTTCTACTTCTATTGATGAGAATCAGTACAGTTCTACTTCTATTGATGAGTATCATGAAATACATTGAATTGCAATGTCTGGTTGTTTGCCTTGCAAATGTCAGTTAATGAGAGTCAGTACAGTTTTACTTCCACTGGAGAGAATCATGAAATACACTGAACTGCAATGTCTGGTTGTTTGCCTTGCAGATGGCTGTTAATGAGAATCAGTACAGTCTTATTTCCATTGGTGGAATCATGAAATACATTGAACTGCCATGTCTGGTTGTTTGCCTTGCAAATGGCAGTTAATGAGAATCAGTACAGTTTTACTTCTATTGATGTGAATCAGTACAGTTTTACTGCTATTTATGAGAATCATGCAATACATTTAATTGCAATGTCTGATTGTTTTACTTCTACTAAATGAGAATGATGCAATGCATTCAGTTGCAATGTCTGGCTGTTTTACTTCTACTAATGAGAATCAGTAGTTTTACTTCTGTTGATGGGAATCAGTACGTCGTAATACGTCGCTCAAAGTAACAATCAGCTGGTTTATCCATGCAACGAAAATTTTTTAAAAATTTGCTTAGAATTCACACAGTGATCCAAAACAAAATGAGACTAAACAAGAAACCTCAGTTGTCAGAGCTATCACCTTGGCCTTCTATTCTCATTTTGTTTTT
>JANJGK010000033.1:34633682-34635322 GCA_039081455.1 Macrobrachium rosenbergii
TGAGACAGAAATTGACAATGAAAGTTTGAAAGGTGTAACAGGAGGAAAACCTCAAAGCAGTTGCACTATGAATCAACTGTTAGAGAGGGTGGAAAGTAAGTATACCTTAGTTTAACCAGACCACTGAGCTGATTAACAGCTCTCCTAGGGCTGGCCCGAAGGATTAGATCTATTTTACATGGCTAAGAACGAACTGGTTACCTAGCAACGGGACCTACAGCTTACTGTGGAATCCGAACCACATTATAATGAGAAATGAATTTCTATCACCAGAAACAAATTTCTCTAATTCTTCATTGGCCGGTCGGAGAATCGAACGCGGGCCCAGCAGAGCGATAGCCGAGAACGATACCAACCCGTCCAATGAGGAACTAAAGGAGAGTAAGATGGAAGAAAGAGAATATGAAAGGAGGTACAGTAAAAGGAACGAAAGGGGTTGCAGCTAGGGGCCGAAGGCACGCTGCAAAGAACCTTAAGTAATGCCTACAGTGCGCCACATGAGGTGCACCGGCGGCACTCCCCCACTACGGGGTGTGTTATTCTGAAGAGTATACAAATTTATTTTGGTGCCATAAATATGCAAAAATGAAGTAGGCCAGATACCTTTATACTAAAAAGAGAATTAAAGCAAACCTGTAGCAGTGAGAGAGAGAGAGAGAGAGAGAGAGAGAGAGAGAGAGAGAGAGAGAGAGAGAGAGAGAATGTTCCCTTTTTTATGTCCTAGTTAAAAGCTCTATATAGTAAAGTTAAATTATAACAATCATTTTAATCAATAAATTCTCGCCATTGTTATTGAAACGTGAAATCAGTCATCTGTATACAAACGACATTCAGAGATAATACAGTTTAAATACAGTAGTTCAATTACTATGAATACAAAATAAAGGTAGATAAAATAACATACTTTATTAGACCCAATTTTCATTTGGATTAATAGTAATAATATTAAGGTTCATAATTCAATAACAAAAGTTTTGATAGATTTCTCTTTTTTTGCAGGTTTTGGATCCAGTCAGCGGTCACACTGACTTAGGTAAGATGCTTAGAAATGCTTAGAAACATTGTTGAAAGATGATGATAATAATAATAATAATAATAATAATAATAATAATAATAAATAAATAAATATTTTAGAAAGTTAATACTAATACAAAAATAATAATAAATAAATAAATATTCAAGAAAGTTAATAATAATAATAATAATAATAATAATAATAATAATAATAATAATAATAGCAAATATTTCAGATACGTAGCAGTTTTTAACTTATGTATGACAAGAGTAGTATGACAAGTATAATTTTCACTATGTGTTTGACATTCAAGTTTACTCCACAGAATTATTACGTCAACAATTTACATACTTTAAAATAGAAAGAAAATGATAATCTCCTCAATATTCAACCCTCTGGACACTGAATAAGAGTAATTGCGAAACATAATTATCAGTATAATTATCATTAGTCTGTCTTGTATCATCAAATGCAATCTAAACGTCAGTTATTGACGAGTAATGAATTACATGGATAACATTCTGATTATCATAATAATAATAATAAGCCAATGACTCATTACTTATGCAATGACATATCATCATAATGTAATTATACGTTAAGGCTTCAATAAACACAAATATGA
>JANJGK010000033.1:34635422-34640422 GCA_039081455.1 Macrobrachium rosenbergii
TAGAGAGAGAGAGAGAGAGAGAGAGAGAGAGAGAGAGAGAGAGAGAGAGAGAGAGAGAGAGAGAGAGAGAGAGATCCATTTTCCCCAATTTTCAGGAAAAATGGTCATTATTATAACCCCCCATAAACGGGGAGAAAATCCGCTCGATGCATAAAACCTCCATTGCATAGGCCATTTCATGCCTCTAAAGAGTAAGCTTACCAATCATGCATCGGATGTCTATACGCTCATTACACTAACAACTATCTAGCTTGCACAGATCTCTTTTTTCCTGAATACTAAGGCACAGTCTTTCCAGTACCTCTTCCATCACATTTATGAAGCATGGAGACGGTGGGAAAAGAATTTAGGGAGAATGAGATGATATTCTACAATAAATCAAATGTAGGCTGTAGGATTCAAGACTGAATGGATCTCGGAATCCTATGCCAAAGGATCCTATAGGTCAGGGCATATTTGACAAAGACATTAACGTCCAGGATACAAACTCCCATATAGCATATATCTAACAGTCTGAGGATTTCAGAAACTCCCATATACCCATACATTCAACCAGTTAAAAGTTTTAGATGTTTACAAGTGAACTGGTGTTAACACCAGACATGGAACCTTATTAATAAATCAATCTTGTTTTTCCAGTAGGGAACACCAGAAGAAAGAGACAAGCGACCTATGACGAGGTTATTCCCCCGGCGAAGTCCCTCGACGGCTTTGGAACTACAGAACACCCGACAACATCTCCTTCAGGAGAGGGAGAGCCATCCTACGAGCCACTGATGACGAGAGGTGATCTGGGAGACAGGAGAGTCTCTCACGTCACCCCTAGGAACAATATATCTAGGAAACACAGGTGAGTGCTTGAAGCCGATTTGATTGCCTTCGTGGTTCGTACATACGCCTGCTTGTGCTCAAAGACAGAAGGTACTGAACTGAAAATAGAATTTAGTCCAAAGGCCAAGCACTGGGACCCATGAGGTCTTTCAGCGCTGAAGCGGAAATTGACAGTAAAAGGATTGAAAGGTGTAACAGGGGGAAAACCTCAAAGCAGTTGCACTATGAATCAATTGTTAGGAGAGGGTGGAAAGTAGGATGGAAGAAAGAGAATATGAAAGGAGGTACGGTAAAAGGAACGAAAGGGGTTGCAGCTAGGGGCCGAAGGCACGCCGCAAAGAACCTTAAGTAATGCCTACAGTGCACCGCTTGAGATGCACTGACCGCACCAACCCCTACGGGAGACCAGAAGGTATTGATGAAAGCAAAAGTTTATTCTCAAAATTCCTTAATGCTTAGATGAAGACAGAAATGACTTATTCTTAATGTTTGAGGAAGTTTGTACCTCATGAAAACTTCAATCTTATAAAATTCCATCTCAAGCTGATTTAATTGATTTCATGGTTTACACATACACCTGCTATCCATCTATCTACCTATCTATCTATGTATCTATCTATCTATCTACTTTGAAATTTTGTCCACTCTTCCATCTGTCAATCTCTCACGTTGCATCACCAACTTTCTATCCGGAACATCTTCCGTCACTCCTCGGGGCCATAAACGCATCTCTTCTTCACACCTGTGCGTTTAATTTGCTTTCGAAAAGGAAAAAAAAAAAGTCTCTTGAAAATGTAGTATTGACATTCGAGATTGGAGGTTCCTCTCTTCCGGGAAATTTTAAGTCTATCAAATGCTCAACCTTAGAATTTAATCACGGCTCCCAAAGGAAGTTTCTTTTGTTGGTAATGCTACGATCTTTGTGTTGGCCTTTAAAAACTAACAAAAGGGGGCACCTACATTTATGGAAAAACCCCCTCGGGCTCCTCTTGTAGTTTCTGTACGTAGTCCAAACGGAATGAAATATGCACAGGGGGGCTTTATGGTAAAAGGGGGACATTTTTTATTTACTGACGCTGCAAAGAACGACGGTAGGAAAAAGATCCTAAGAAATATAAAAAGAGAATGGTTTATAGATCATTAATCTTTTAGTTTTTATTCAAATGAATGGAGACAATAAGTGTTAAGGTGCCGGAGGTGACAGAAAGTTAGCATGACTTAGACAAAATGGACCAGAGTGTTTTCAAGATCATTATTCTATTTATTTTTCCGTTAAAAGGAATGGTAAGATTAGAAGCATGAAGCGGCAAAACAGTCACTGAAACTTAAAAATGTAGATCACAGTATTTTGAGATGGGTTGGACCTGTAGAGAGAATGTAGGATGATGTGTTTCTGAAAAGGTTACAAGAGAATAGTGTTATGGGAAAAGAGGACAAAGAGGACTAGAAAGGGTTGAAAAGGCACTGGAATGGAAACATATTCATCTCAAAGAAGTAAGTTACTGCTTGTAGGATAAGGTAAATGATGCAGCAGCTGTAAGGGGTCTCGACATGTTGCTGATGAGCATTCTGCAAAGGTATATAGAGCAGCTAATTCTGCAGTAGTTGTAGTAAATAGGGGGTTCATCCATGATTCAGCAGTTACAATATGAATTTGGAAGTGACTATTATATAGTAGGAGGTAAATCACGAATATTACTGAATTTTAACGTTTTTCAAAATACTTTTGGGGTAAAGGCTTAATGTTAATATATACTGTATATATATACGTATATATATAAATATATATATATATATATATATATATATATATATATATATATATATATATATATATATATATATATTCACACATATTATACATATATATATGTGTGTATAAATCAACTTCGCCAAGGTATTGGGAATAAATTTGAATTATTTAATTTTTTTCTTTTCAGATCCCCCGGTGGACGAGAGGAAACTGAATACATAGAATGTGAACAGAAAAGATGTCTGATTACGTAAGTAGTCCGTAAAATTTCTTTATTTTACTTATATATATATATATATATATATATATATATATATATATATATATATATATATATATATATATATATATATATATATATATATGTTTGGCAAGAGAGTCACAACAGTTAATCATTAATTTTCATGTCCATTTTTAATGACTGGAAAAGAGCAAAGTTTGTCTTTGTTGATAAAATATTACAAATTAGAAAGAATTCTTAATTACAGGTGTGAGGTCAGTTACCTGGAGCCTAGGGGGAGCGTATCAGTTACTGCGTCAGGTCATGCAGTTGTTGCTAATCTGGACAAGGTGAGATGACGACCTTAACACAGCATTTGAATTGCACGGCTATCTATTGCTATAAATATCCCCTATGCAGTTTAGTGTTCTCTCTCTCTCTCTCTCTTTATATATATATAATATATATATATATATATATATATATATATATATATATATATATATATATATAATTATATATATTATATATATACATACATATACATATATATACACTCAGTATATATATATACACACAAAGAGAAACAGAGATTGAGAGCAGATATATTATATATATATATATATATAATATATATATATATATATATATACAGAGAGAGAGAGAGAGAGAGAGCATATATGGCAGCAGGTAGCTAATGAAATGCAAGTACATATTTTTCTTTCTATCTCTCTCTCTCTCACTCTCTCCCCTATATATATATATATATATATATATATATATATATATATATATATATATATATATATATTATATATATATAACGAGAGAGAGAGAGAGAGAGAGAGAGAGAGAGAGAGAGAGAGAGAGAGAGAGAGAGAGAGAGAGAGAGCCCTGAGCATCATGAAGGAAATAGGACAAACAGGTACCAAGCAAAACGCGAGAGAAACGACAAAGCCCGCACCAACATCACACGAGAAAGGATATATCACATCGCAAGCGTATACCCTCACAGACCCATCGTCGAAGTAGGGGCTGATCACACTCTGTTTGCCATTCCTTCGGGCTTTTTCCCGTGAGATATTAATGAACAGCACACAGCCCAATAATCTTGAAAGCCCTCAAAGCCCTCGTCGTCTCGAATCTGCTCTTCATATAGACTTTCAATTATCTCCCAACCGGTCTTTTTTTTTTTTTTATTCTGGCACCCAACAGCAGCAGCAGCAGCAGAGGGCTGCCAATTTTGGTTCTGCTGTCGTGGACTGCTCACTTATTAAGTGCTTTTGGGTTCTATTTTATTTAAACGAGGAGGAAAGAGTATGGGGGGAGGAGGAGGAGGAGGAGGAGGAGGAGGAGGAGGAGGAGGACAAGAAGAAGAAGAAGACGAAGACGAGGTGGAGGAGGAGAGGAGAGGAGGAGGAGGAGGAGGAGGAGGAGGAGGAGCAGAAGGATGAGGAGGAGAGGAGGAAGATGAAGAGGAGGAGGAGGAGGAGTAGGAAAGAATTTGGAAGGACATATCACTGACAAAGTACCTGCTTTTGGCACTTCAGGCATACACCCTATTTCGAAGTATGTTGACATTGAAGAAGGGGAAAAAAATCGTATACACGAATACTGGAATGAAAAAGTAATTTGATTTAATTGAGAAACGTCGCGAAACAATAATTAGGCCAATAGTCATCTCTCTGTAACTTTCTTTGGTTACTTTGAAATTCCAATTTTCAATCCATATTACACAGGTGGGTCTATCTTCAGAGGGAGACCTTTAAACTATTCAATATTATGTATAAGTGGTCGTTGTTCAGAGGACTGCAAATTTAAATATCAAATACAGGCAATCTGTCTTCAGAGGTATATAAATTACCTAATATTTCACAGGTCTTTTCAGAGATGGTCTGTAAATTTATGTAATATAACTGATAACTGCAGTGCTTGTTAGGATGTAACCACATTTGATTACTGACTAATACCTAACTAAAGTTGATCACTCTGAACGCAAGGACACAAATAAAAACCTACAATTATCATACTTGTTGTATATAAATATTCAACATTCGTTAAATATATATTTATAATTTTATAGATAGAAGGATCCACAATGGTACTCTTGTTTAGCAAGAATACCACTGTGGATCCTTCTATTTATAACTCAGAAGCAGGATATGGTTTTATAAAATATTTCATATATTTATACCC
>JANJGK010000033.1:34645422-34655422 GCA_039081455.1 Macrobrachium rosenbergii
TAAAAGAATATTATTTCAAGGCTTCTTTTCAGGACATGCAAGTTCGTTCTACTAAATATATTTAGCTGCTGAAAATGAATATTAAAATTCATTACAGGCGTTTTAATTGCTACATTTTAAGAAATAAATTAATTACACGTACGTGTGCAGGCAATATAACTAAATATTCAGTGCATGGAAGGATATCATTGTACTTTCACTTTTGCGAAAGAGTTGAAGACTTCTGATTTTAAACAGATACTTATCAGTGATTGCATCACATTTCTTCATACGCATAATATTGGATTACTCCCAGCCTATGTGCCAAGATCTGAACGTATCATACGACATGATTTTAACATGTTATCTGACAGTACGAGGTACTTATGCAAACAGTTGGAAAAGTGTCTTCTAGTCTCAAGACAACTTTCTCAATCAAACTTTCGAATTTTAAGGATATTACGTACTATAAACCGTACAAAACTGTCGTTTTTTGAAACTGAAATGAAGAATTTCAGCTTGCTGTAGCCTATCATACACACATGTATTTTTAAGTGCTTGTATGGGTTATGATATCATGATGGATGAAAGCATACGTTCAAGCATATACTGACAAATCTAATTCTTTTATTTATAATTATTATTAGTGATCAGAAAACGAACCCTATTCATATGGAACAAGCCTACCACATGGGCCACTGACTTGAAATTCAAGCTTCCAAAGAATGTGGTGTTCATTTGAAAGAAGTAACAGAATGTAATAGGAAATACAGATAGGAGAGATCAGTGATTAAAAAAGTATAAAAAAAATTAATAAATAAATAGAAAATTACACTTTCTTATCTTGCAAGTAACAAAAGGTAACGGGAAATACAGAAAGAAGAGATCAGTTATTAGAAAAGTAAAAAAAAAAAAAAAAAAATTAAATAAATAAATGGACAATTACACTTTCTTATCTCGTTCTTATCACTTTCTTATCTCTCCTCCAGGCTGGTTTCTTCAAGCGAAAGCGCCCCCCCACGGCCGACCCGAACCGAAAGAGTCTGCTGCAGTCCAACGAACCCGGCGGTGATTTAAATGCGACAGACAGTGAAATTGAGAAATTTTAATTAATACGAGCCGAGAGAGAGAGAGAGAGAGAGAGAGAGAGAGAGAGAGAGGAGAGAGAGAGAGAGAGAGAGAGAGTATCTTTCTTGTACCCCTGTTCTCATGACAGTACTGAAAGAACAACTATACTATATGATTGCATTATTTACAGAAAAGACCAAGTAAAAATAAAAATGAACGGACTCAGGCTGATAAAAGTGTGAGCCAGAGGAAACAAGTTAAAAATGCGCGGCGAAGTTCTTCGGCGCAATCGAGTTTTCTACGTAGCCGCTACAGCGTTTAATCAAGGCCACCGAAAATAGATCTATTTTTCGGCTCGTCTCGGTAAAATGCTGTATGAGCCAAGGCCCATGAAACTTTAACCACCGCCCGGTGGTGGCCTTTCCTATATTGCTGCCAGAAGCACGATTATGTCTAACTTTAATCTTAAATAAAATAAAAACTACTGGGGCTAGAGGGCTGCAATTTGGTATGTTTGATGACTGGAAGGTGGATGATCAACACACCAATTTAAAGCCCTCTAGCCTCAATAGTTTTTAAGATCTGAGGACGGACAGAAAAAGTGCGGACGGACAGGACATTCATTAGCCATCTCAATAGTTTTCTTTAACCGAAAACTAAAAACTACAAAGCTGAAACCAAAAGGAGAGAGAGAGAGAGAGAGAGAGATGAGAGAGAGAGAGAGACGAAGAGATGAGAGAGAGAGAGAGAGAGAGAACAGGAGGATCAGGATGTACTCCATTAATTATAAGAAAGATAGACAGACTCTATACCTAGAGGTCAATCAAATTCGAATGCTGGACAAATGTCAAAGTGTGGGGTGAATTGTCGATGAGTAATGTAAATACATTTCTGTCTGACGACAAAATAACAGAGAACAGAGCCTAAATTTTTTAAGACGATGTATTGGGAGTGATGTAAATACAATTTTATTCCCCAGAAAACTGATAACTATGACCTGAACAGTAGAGAACTGGACATATCTACTTCACGTTACTAAAGGTACTTCTATACTGGTCGTTATGCAAAGACTTAACTTGTGAATGTTGAATACATTTTTTTTTGCAACTGCTAACTTCATATACATTTCAGAAAACACAGATACTGCTACTTTTGACTTGGCTTCAATAAAAATGACGCGAAATTCGTCTTACTGATTTAATCCCTAAACAGGAGGTGATGAAAAACTTGTGGTAAATGGATCTGTAAAATGAGTCATTTACAGCAAGTGTAATATATCCAACTTCTGTTACCAGTACCTTCGCATAATATATCCACAACACTTCATTATTTTTTATTATAAAACTGTGCCCCAGACAAATGGAATATATATATATATATATATATATATATATATATATATATATATATATATATATATATATATATATATATTATATATATATATATATATAACAGGAAAGTGATGAATATATAAAGAAAGACAAAATCCACGCAGGAAAGAGAAACAATGGAGTGGTGCAAGGCCTTTCGATTTCTTGTCCTTTCGTGAATTTTCTCATTATATACAGTATGTATATATATGAGTGTGTGTGTGCGTGTGTGTATAGTGTCGTATTTACACGCACTGTTACGCTTATATTTAAATAGACAATATTTGTACATCAGTAAGCTATGGGCATATAGATGCAACACACGGCCTTTAATAATCACCCCCACATATCGGAAGATATATAAAGATTTTTCTGATAACACAGAATGAAGTTAGGTAAGGTTTAGCAATTTTTAATAACGAATCTTTATCCCAGGAGACAGAGTTTTCTTATCAAAAGGAGGCACCTTGCGAATTGATAATGTGCTTTCATATGCTTTTGAAGTCACGCGGTTGAAATTGACATGGTAATTATTATGAAGTCTTCATCTCGCGCAATGAATATTTAAACAGGGTGAACATGCAATATATATAAGGGAAATTCTCCATAGAGCAATATATAAGGCTGTTAAAAAAAACAAAAACAAAGATTTGCTTGATGAATAAAATGCTTTCTCTCTCTCTCTCTCTCTCTCCTCAAAATAACTGTCTCTCTCTCTGGCCTTCTTTTATATGCTCTCTCTCTCTCTCTCTCTCTCTCTCTCTCTCTCTCTCTCTCTCTCTCCTCAAAATAACTCTCTCCCTCTGGCTTTCTTTCGTATGCTCTCTCTCTCTCTCAATATAACCAAGTCTCTCCCTCAGGTATTCCTATACATTCACTCTCTCTCTCTCTCTCTCTCTCTCTCTCTCTGTACACAAGCCGGAGAAAGCCTTTGATCTAGGACTGGCTAATCAATGCCAGCTAATACCTCAATTTCTCCGGAGAAAATGGAAAGGTTTGGCAACCAGTCTGACCCACTCAGACCTGCTTTCTCACGCCCAGTGCCTATATACATTGGGTCAGCTTCCAAATAACATTCGGCCGGACAATGGCGAACGGAATTTCGCTTTTCCCTCAGAGATTTTTACCTTTACCTGGTGTTGTATAGTTCGCCTAATTGCTAATCTTGGTGTGGGTGTGTGTGTATTTGTGTATGTATGTATGTGTGTGTATATATATATATATATATATATATATATATATATATATATATATACACTGTACATACACACACAAATATACATACATACATATATATATATGTATGTATGTGTGTGTTTATAAATCAGATCCATGTCACCCTTAATATAACTTATCTTACTTGATTTATGCGGTAATAAAATGATAAGCTGACTACATACCTTTTATATACACTTTATATACACACATTCACTAAAATCTATCTTTTACTCTTTCCTTACAAACACTGGCCTCTCTCTCTCTCTCTCTCTCTCTCTCTCTCTCTCTCTCTCTCTCTCTCTCTCTCTCTCTCTCTCTCTCTGCATGTATAATGGTCTCATGTTTATAAAATGAATTACGATCCCATGCTAATTACCAGCCGGAAGAGACCAGGAGTTCCCGGAAGTACAATTCTGGATCATTAGTATTAAGAAGAATGATGTTCTACATTTGAGAGACCAGGCTCTTCCCTGGTCTCAGGCCTGTCACGCAAGCCTACGTCTTTCCTGATTAAGCGACGATGCTTTGTTAATAAAAAATATATACGTATATATATATATATATATATATATATATATATATATATATATATATATATATATATATATATATATACAGTATATATCAGATATGTATATATATATAAATGCACACACACACGCATATACTGTATAAATATGTATTGAACTGAATTGAATTGAACCCTTCATTCCTGCTATAAGCCATATACATTAGATAAAATTTTTACATATACATATCTTTACAGAAGACTTTACAGAGAAAAAATATATATGTATTTATATGTGTATACATATATATAATATATATATATATATACACATATAGTATATATATATGTGTGTGTGTGTATATATACATATATAACAGGTGATGGAGTTGACTGGTGCCAGTAAATATAAGCTACAGAAACTTCTCCAAGTTCAAAGTTTCTGAAACTTTCTGAAAGTTCCCGAAAGAGGTAAAAACTGAACCAGTAACTATAATCTGTAAGACCTGCAGAAAGTTCCTGAAATTCCCTGGAAAAGAAGAAAGGTGAACCCTGCAAATTAAGGTTCAACTTTCTGAATCTTGGTAATATGATTCATATCTAATGAGCAAAATGGAGGACAAGATACCACCTTTTTAACAAATGGAACCACATGTCCCATTAAAGGATAATAAGATCACAAATTTGGGAATAGGATTCAGATCTAATAAGCTAAATAATTAAAAGACAATACAACACCTATTTTAATATGTAAAACCACAAGTTACACTGACAGCTAATTCAGTATATTTAATCTCAACATATTTAATACAGAGCATGACGAAATATTGTAAAAAAAAAAAAAAAAATTTCCAGGAAAAAATATATTGTATCATAGAGATCACCCGAATTCCCTGAATTGAATTTAGGCTATGCTGAACTTTTCGAACTTTTCCCTCGCCCAGCAAACGGAGTTCGCGAACAAAATTCAACACCAACTACTTCCACACGCCCTACGGGACAATGAATATATATGTGTGATTACCATAAAATTCATCAAACACGGCGTCACTGTACGTCGGGAAATACAACACACTGATGACATTTTCATCTGCGTATCGACAATTCCACATGAGTGCACACGCTTTGTCTCACGTGTATGAATTGATGAAATTTCTTTCAATTGCTAGCTAGTACTACGCATGCCAGAGATAGCTGAACTCCTGAGTAGTAGCTAGTACTATGCCAGAGATGGCTGAACTCCTGAGTAGTATTAGAACCTTACGTGGGTTCATTTATTGTATATGAATTGATGAAATTCTTTCTATTGCTAGGTAGTACTATGCCAGAGATAGCTGAACTCCTGAGTAGTATTAGAATCTAACGTGGGTTCATTTATTGTATATGAATTGATGAAATTTCTTTTAATTGCTAGCTAGTACTATGCCAGAGAGAGCTGAACTCCTGAGTAGTATCAGAATCTAACACGGGTTAATTTACTGTATATGAATTGATGAAATTTCTTTCAATTGCTAGCGAGTACTACGTAAATTTCTCTCAACTGCTAGCTAGTACTACGTAAATTTTTGTTACTTGCTAGCTAGTCCTATGCCAGAGATATCTGAACTCCTGAGCAGAATTAGAATAATCAAATAATAATCCTGCATTCATTTACAAAGATATCAAAAGTATCTGAACACCTGAATGGAATTCAAACAAGCACAAAGGAAATGTAATATGAAATTTAGGCCAAAGGCTAAGCGCTGGGACCTACGAAGGTCATTCAGCGCTGAAACGGAAACTGAGAGTAAAGAAGGTTTGTAAGGTGTAACAGGAGGAAAACCTCAAAGCAGTTGCACTATGAAACAATTCTTAGGAGAGGATTGAGTAAAGAAGAAAGAGAATACGAACGAAGGAACGGTAAAAAGGAATGAAAGGGGTTGCAGCTAGAGGCCGAAGGGACGCTGCAAAGAACCTCAGGAAACGCCTACAGTGCACCGCACGAGGTGCACTAAAGGCGACTATCCCCTTACGGAGAATATTCATATAATAATACATCAATCTAAATGAGGGGAAAGCTAAAATAAAGATAAATACCAGCATCTATCCCATTCATCAACAAGGGTGATGTTCACGTGCAAAAGGACACATCTAATTTGCATAATCAAAAATCAACAAAGCTAGGGGGCCGAGTAATTTCTGCAAACGTGAACTGGGATATATGTTTGTTTGGACAAACCTTGGAAACAGGTACTTTGTTTTAGACCGAGTGGTTTTGCCTTTTGTTGTCCGGAATAATAATAATAATAATAATAATAATAATAATAATAATAATAATAATAATAATAATAATAATAATAATAATAGTTTCGGATACTTTCAGAGTTGCTAAAAGTCATGGGGAGTTCAAGACATAAAAATAATAATAATAATAATAATAATAATAATAATAATAATAATAATAATAATAATAATAATATAATAATATTAATTGGTATAAGTCCACAGTTGCTAAAAGCCGTGAGGACTTCAAAGCAAATAATAATAATAATAATAATAATAATAATAATAATAATAATAATAATAATAATAATATGGGATATTATTACAGTTAAAAAAATTACAGATACTATAATCACAATTTACTCTGAAGAACTCGAGGTGATTAAAAACCCGCCCCTGATAATGACTGAATTATAGAATTTAGGCCAAAGGCCAAGTGCTGGAACCTACGAGGTCATTTAGCGCTGAAAGGTAAATTGACAGTAAGAAGCTTTGAAAGGTGTAACAATAGGAAAACCTCAAAGCAGCTGCACTGTGAAGCAATTGTTAGAGAGGGTGGAAAGTCAGATGGAGGAAAGAGAATATGAACGGAGGTGCAGAAAAAGGAATGAAGGAGGTTGCAGCTGTAGGCCGAAAGGACGCCGCAAAGAACCTTAAGTAATGCCTACAGTACACCGCGTGAGGTGCACTTACGGCATTCCCTCGTACGGAGGTTACACATTATAATCTACTCTGTACTACTGGGCGAGCTAATATCCTAGTAACACTATTTAACGCTCTAGACGCGGGAAATTAACACACATAAGAGCGCGTATCTACCATCTAAATCACGCCCTTGGGCGTATGAACAAATTTACCCTCTCACGCTCTCCCGAGACCAGTAGGTATCAAATACGCCTGGGAATGTTTACTCTGCACTTTTCCCAAGATCAATCCACTACAGAGTTTATTTCCCCGTAAATGAAGTTGAGTCTCGAAGTGTCTTTGAGATGGGACGCTTTCTTTGCGTAAACACTTGGCGAAAGAGCCTGTCAATACGATTAAGGATCGTAAATAACGATGTATTCAGTTCTACCTAACAATTACGATAGTCTCATCAGCGTATCTGAGTACTGTGTTAGGTTTTTTGACAACCAAATTGGAGAAAAGTTTTTTTTTTTTTTTTTTGCCGTTTATCATTAATCAGTATGTTGATTTATTTTTCCTTTATAATAAGTGATCTCTTCTTTCTGTATTTTCCATTACCTCCAGTTATTCCTTTTGCTGAATATCATAATCTTCGGAAGTTTGAAATTCAAGTCAATGGCCCCTGTGGGCTTGTTCCATATAAACAGGGTTCATCTTCTGCATAATAATAATAATAATAATAATAATAATAATAATAATAATAATAATAATAATAATAATAATAATAATAATGGATCAAAGGTTTTACTTCAGAAATAAAGAAACTAACCAGTACTGTCTACACACAAATGGCATACAACTTCAAGAATAAGAAACACAAATAGAAATATAAACACAATACTATACAAATATATACAAAATATATTATATACATAAATGATTTATAAATAAATAAATACAAAATATATAAATAGATAAATAAAAAATATATAAAATCAGAAATATATAATTAAAAAATTACAAAAATAAATATATAAATATATCAATATAAAACTAAATACAAAAATAAATACAAAAATAAATATATGAAATAATAAAAAAAATAAATCTATATATATAAAAAACAATATAAATAAATATATGATAAATATATAAATACACAGGCTGAAAATGTGTAAAAAAAAAAAAAAAAAGAGAGACCCAGTTCAGTCGTGAAAGAAGGACCAGGGCCGTGAAATTAACATTTTACCGGATTTCTCAGGCTCCAATAACATGCAAATAAGCATTTCATTGAGTACTGCCCGGAGTTATACAAGGCCGCTGGGCAGGAAAAAAATTACTATTGGAAACGGAATGGGGAAACGATGTAACTTATCTTCGAAGTGATAGGTTTGGTGGATAAAAGGAGTAATATATAATGTATGCATATGTGTGTATGTATGTATGTATGTATATATATATGTGTATATATATATATATATACAGTATATATTCTATATAGAAATAATCAACACACAATCTCGTGAGGAGCAGAAATAAATTTCTGACTCACATCAGGTTCGAACCCAGGTCTTTCAATTGTGTGGCCTGGTTGGCAGCGGTCTTGTCTTTCAATTGAAAGACCTGGGTTCGATCCTGACGTTAAGTCTGAAATTTATATATATATACATATATATATATATATATATACATGTGTGTGTATACATATATATAATATATATATATATATATATATATATATATATATATGTCTATATATAAATGTTATATATATATATATATATATATATATATATATATATATATATATATAGTGTATATGTATATGTCTATATATAAATATATATATATTATGTATGTGTGTGTGTGTTTAAAATAGGTTAAATCCCTTCTCCAACTACAGCCATTTAATTCCCTTTTTCCTTATTTTCTAAAGGAACCCGATGACCTCGGCCGAAGCGATAAGCCCTTCTCATGACTCTCTGGGTGGACATTCCCACGGAACGGCCCCCTTGGCAAAAATCATGTGGCAGGCACGCCACCCGAAATCTGATATCAAAGACCCACTGACGCCTCGAGAATTGGGAACCATGCAACTGTAGACTATCTGAGTCTGTTGCTGGGTCAATTGAGTTGCCATGTTTGAAGTCATTCGATGATCCCTAAGGAATGGAGGCGTTTTTTTTTTTTCTGGGGAATAGAGGTATTGAAGCTATTTTCGTTTAGAAGTGCACTGCATGACTGATTTGCTTTATGAGAGAGAGAGAGAGAGAGAGAGAGAGAGAGAGAGAGAGAGAGAGTGAGAGAGAGAGAGAGAGAGAGAGAGAGAGAGAGAGAGAGTCAATATCTGAACTGACTACAGAAAAGACTCATACACACATACATATCTATATGTATATATGAACGAGACGTTTTTGTATTCAGTTTAGATATTGAGATTCTCTCTCTCTCTCTCTCTCATATAAAGCAAATTTATCGTACAGTGCAAGTCTAAACGAAAACAGCTTTAATAGCCTTATTCCCCAGAAAAAAATACTCCTTTCCTTAGAGATCCTTAAATGACTTTAAACTTAGTAAGTATATATATATATATATATATATATATATATATATATATATATATATATATATATATATATATATATATATACATATACATATATATATATAATATATATATGAGAGAGAGAGAGAGAGAGAGAGAGAGAGAGAGAGAGAGAGAGAGAGAGAGAGAGAGAGAGAGAGAGAGAGAGAGAGAGAGAGAGAGAGAGTCAGTCTCAATATCTGACCCGAATCAAAGAAATTTCCTTAAGACCGGTCTTGAGATTAAAGTGACCTCCTCCTCCTCCTCCTACTCCTTGATGATGTTTCTAGGGGGGTGGAGGAAGACAGGGAAAGAGGGAGGGAGAGAGGGAGAGTCGTCCACCGTTCTCATTTGCTAATGGACACGAAGAAGGAGAAGTGC
>JANJGK010000033.1:34657922-34674252 GCA_039081455.1 Macrobrachium rosenbergii
CTGTAACAAAAGAACGAACAAAGCTGGTTAAAGAAAGTACAAATATTAATTTAAGTAGGCTAATACTAATTTAAGGAGTAAAATGCAGAGTTCAGGCCAAAGGATATAAGCACTGGGACCTATGAGGTTATTCAGCGCTGGAAGGGAAAATGAGAGTAGGTAGGTTTGAAAGGTGTAACGTGAGGAAAACTTCGCAGTTGAACTATGAAATAATTGTTAGGAGAGGGTGGATAGCAAGATGGAAGGAAAATATGAATGGAGGTATAGTAAAAGGAACGAAAGGGGTTGCAGCTAGGGTCCGAAGGCGCGCTGCAAAGAACCGTAAGTAAGGCCTACAGTGCACTACATGAGGTGCACTGACGGCTATACCCCCCTACGGGAGAGAAGGCTATAAATTTCAGCGCTGAAAATGTTCTCATAATATTTGGTAATCAACTGAACACATTAAAATACAACACTTACTTAAGGTTTATTTTGAAAAGAGCAGAGGTTTTTTCGGTGTTAGTACCACAGGAGCCAGTTCTGAAGACGCCCCAGTCACTATTAACCTGTAATACAATAAAGGAAACTGATTAAGGAATGCAAATGGAATTAAATTTAAGTATACTCTGCCAACCCAGTTCTCACTAAGACCAAAAAACAAAAGAAAGGTTTACACACAAGAGTTCACGGAAGTCTAAGTTACAGATTGAGGTAAATTCTGAGTGAAGTTACCATAAAACAGAAAAAAATAGTTACGTTAAATTCCTTAATATGACTTTAAACTCTTGATTTTTCCCTCTGAATTTTAATGACGTATATTTTTTTTTATTACTTTCCTAAAATTACTTGTCTTTATGAGTCTGCACTACTAAGAAGCAAAAGAGAAAGTGAATAAGGGGTTTACGTTACTCATCAGTAGTACTAATTTATCACTGTAGGTTCAAGCTTGTACTTAAAGCTCTGTTGACTACCAACAACCGTTATTATTGTCAATTTTACTTCACATTTCTCCTTAGCTTCCAGTACAAAGGACCTTTTAAGTCTAAAATGTCCACGTAAAACTTCACTTACCAATAAATGAAGCCGAGACGTGGATCCAGCTGCTCTTGCAACGAAGGATCAGGTCACCTCACACCAACGACCATAAACACAACCTAGGCCTATCATAGGCTGGAGGTACTTAACCTAACCTGATTAATATAACCTGAACGAAATAAAAGCCTAGTGCGTATAGCCTGAGTGATCTAACCTAATTATTATTTCATAAAATCATCCTAATACAAGCTTTCAGACACGGAGCTACTTGCAAAGCATCCCCCAATCCCGCTCCCTAACCCAATCTTCCTAGGCCGATGCGCTTATTTTTTCTATATTTTAGAATTTCGAATGATTTTAACACTTTGGATAAACGCCAGGATACAAATATCATACATCTATTAACTTTATTTAACGTAACGAGGCAAGGATATTCGCATTTAGCTATTTACATTAATTTCAAAGCATTATATGATCAACTACATCATTCCTTTAATCACTGAACTAGGCCAAAGCGCAATTAGATAAGTTTCTTTAGACTATTTTCTTTCACAGTAGTACGGTATCTTTTAGACTTACGGTACAAAGCAAAAAATGCTACCATCAGTATTCTGGAGACTACTGTCAATTAATTATAATTGCAAAACATACGCATCCATTGCAAGCGAGCCAAAAGCACTTCTTGCCTGGAAAGGCTGACGAGAAACCAAACCAACTGACGAATACAGATATCAAACCCAAAATTCTGAGACCTGAAAATGCTGATCTTCTCTTCTGAAAAGTAATATGGATAAAAACTGCAAATAAACATGTGTTATAACGTTAGAGAATTTAATAAATAATTTTATGAACTGAATAAAATATAATATATAACACTCACCAATGTCTGCCATCCGCAAGTTTCTTACACCATGGGATGGAACCCTGAAGGCTTTACTCAGTTATTAAAAATATATATGTATATAAGCACTTTTATGTAATAATTCAAGTGCGCAAATTGTTTTAGTTACTGGGGCCATGAATCTTGCTTTACCAAAACAATAAAGGCTGATCAAGTGTTTGTTCACTTGTATTAAGTCTATGTTGACTAAAGTTTAATGACTTCCCAAAGAGTGGGGCAATATTAGACTGTTATCATCCCAAATCATTTCACAGAACAAGAACAAAGAAACAACAAAGCGACAATGCAAAGCATGCAACGGCATTTGAAGCACGAGCGCGCGAGAGCGGGAAAGTTAAATGCATACGCAAGCGATTCTAACAAGCAAAAACAAGTTAGGTCTAATGTCCGCATGACAGCCAGCGAGCACCTACACGAGCCGACAGCAACCAAATAATGCAACTTTTTCCTCAGTTATTTTCCTCTCCGAAATGATTCGGGATTGCAACATTTTACAGTAAAACTCAAACATTTGCAACAACTGATGCAATTAGCAATGTGGACATACTTCCATTAAAAAGAACAAGACGCAATGACTCATGACTGAAGTCTGGTTAAGTTATCATGATCTAGGCCTATAGCGTCTTGTTAAAGAGCGATAAACAAGCAATTGGCCATTAGACATTTATCAAGTTATTTGGACATAACTGCAATGACAATTTATGAGCATCAAAAAATATGATTACTATTGAACAGCCTTCAAAGTAGCATCATATACCGTGAGCCTTGAATACCAAGCAAATATTACTGCACAATCATGCATGATGCAAAACATCATGTGGGTCTACACAAGAATAATAACATAAATAATGGAACAACACATCATATAAGGCAGTAAAAACTATCATGCAAATCTACACAAAATGACAAAACACAGTGAGATAAAATGTTAAAAAAAAGTAAGAGTACATACAAGTGCTTTCAGATTCAGCAAATTTTCAACATGTCTTACACTTCACAATACAGTCTAAAGCACAGAATATACATAAAAATACGTGGTACAAAATAACTGACCCTTCCTGACCATTTCAAATATAGGCCTATTAAAAAAACTTCCAGACTGCTCACCAAAAAAAGCATCAAATATAGGCCTAATCCTCATATACATTCCCAGAGCACCACTAAGCTCTCAGATCATCACTCAATAAGGTTTTTGTCTATTGTATGAATTTCCAGGTTATCTATGGCTAAAATTTTCATGTGGTGCAAAACACCCACATTACTAGTGGATAACATTTAGCTATGGTACAAAATGTTCAAATGACTAATGGTACACAACATTCTTTCTAAAGTACACACTGTTGTATGAACAAAAATTACACAATAAACCAGGTACTTGCCTTGTAACATATGTTCTACAATTTTCTTAAAAAATAAAAAATAAATAAATAAATAGAGAAATATAGGGAAAAATCTAAAATTCAAGGCTCATGTGTATCATGGTGGACCTACCTGCCTTTCTGAATGGGGTGAATCTGAAAAAAAGGGAAGGATGATTTAAAAATTCTTAATAAAAAGATGTAGCAAAAAGAATCGTAAAAAGTAAAAAAAAAATTATATTTTCACTATACACTTATTGGCTGAAAATTTTGCCAGAAAATTTAAAGAAGTATTAATAAAGCATGATTAATTTTACAAAAAAAAAATGTTTGCAAGGCAAAATATTTTATAATTAAAATATTAAAATAGTATAAAACTTTATAAAGTATTATTGATATTTTGGTTTTGAATCATAAAACTATAGCTTGATGAGGGGGGGGGGTCAGGGGTCATAGTTCACACCTAGGCCAGGCAGGGCACCTTGTCTCTTGTTAGCCTAGGTTAAGTTAAAATATAGGTTTACGTATAGCTTTAAAACACCCTTTTTTTCTGGCTAAGGGGGTCCATGGGGGTAGGGGAGCAAGCATCCACACAGACAATAGGACCTGTCATTCTCCATTTGGTTAGGTTAGGATGAAATTGCAAGAATACTAATCATACCCCTTGGGCTAGGCTAAGAGAAAGTTAAGTTGGGACGCATTGTACATATGCAGATTGGCTCAGTAAAGAATGTCATTTGTTACACACAACAAAACAGGTTTTCAATTGTTTTTCTCGTGTTTTTTTAATAGCTTGCTATACTTGTGGATGAAGTTCATATATTTTTGGTTTTCCCTTACCAAAGAAATCCATTTTCCCACTGTCATACACCCTAAATTATTTGCTAGAGATGTAGAGGAACTTGAAAATTGGGGTTTTCACAAGCAATACAGGTCAAAAATGCAAGATTACCTTTCAGGACAGTATTTGGCTTTTATTTTTGACAAAAATAATTATCAATGTAAAAACCAAAACAAGTGTAAATTAAACTAAACCAGTAGCCTCCTTTAGGTTTATTAATACAATAATACCCCCACTAATACCTCCAACTGGGGGTGTAGATATGAAGTGCAGACACGGAAATACTGTTCAGTAGTGATTACAAGAATAATTTCTGGTTAGTATTTGGCTTTTATTTTTGAAAAAAAATAGTTATGTGTAAAAACCATAACAATTGTAAATTAAACTAAACCAGTAGCCTCCATTTGGTTTATTAATACAACAATACCCTCACTAACACATCCAACTGGAGTGTAAATATGAAGTGAAGACACAGAGATACTGTTCAGTACAGACTAGGTTAGCCTAGGCTCTGCTGCTACTAGGCTACCCCAAAATCCAACCATAACCTTGGTTAGCCTAAGAAAATATGAAAAAATTTAATGTTGATTTTCATCACCTCCAACACCCAATGCACTTTTTATTACTCCTTCCCATTCAAACTAACCTCCTCACCAATTAGACAATCAAAACATAACATTCTGAATGAGCCAATTTGCAGATTACAATGCTCAGCTACATTGTTGAAGTGAACTGAATATAGAGTTTAGGCCAAAGGCCAAGCACTTGGACTTATGAGGTCATTCAGCCCTGGAAAGGAAATTGACAGAAAAAGTTCTGAAAGGTGTAACAGTTGGAAACCCCCAAAAGCAGTTGCACTATGAAATATTTGTGAAGAGAAGGTGGATAGTGAGATGGAAAAAAGATAATTTGAACGGAGGTACAGTAAAAGTAATGAGAGGGGTTGCAGCTAGGGGCTAAAAGAAGGGACGCTGCAAAGAACCTTTAGGAACGCCTACGGTGCACTGACGGTACTAACTCCCTATGGGAGTCAGCTAACTCTCTTAGCCTAGCCCATCATTGGGTATCCTACTCTGCCCGCGGGCATGGGGGGGGGGTGGCCCCCAAGCCAGGTCATGGCATGGTGGACCATGATAAATGATGTAGAATAAATAATATTGCAATTAGCTTTAATAATTTGACAGCAAAAGTTTATTACACGAAAATACATATTAGAATGATATAGACTATGGAATGTTGGCCAAAGGCCAAGCGCTGGGACCTATGAGACCATTCAGTCCCGAAACGGAAATTTGAATCCATTGCTAGGAGAGAGTGGAAAGATGGAAGAAAAACAATATGAACGGAGATACAGTAAAAGAACCTTGAATAATGATGTCTACAGTTTACCGCGTGGGTATCACGGGCCGCTACCCCTACGGGGGTATCTTCTGGTATAACCAGAAGATACAATTATTCATTGGAACTTACCTCACGTAATTACGGCGAGTCTGATCACTTTGAAGTAAATTAAACGGGAGGGAATTGGATAAAGTATCCACATTTCGTAATCATTACGCATGACCAAACTCACCGGTCAATAAATAAATTATAACACTGTAAAAGGTATTAAGGTGGATATTTAGCCGGTTAATACCCAAGGGAAACTTGTACTAACTATCGACTCCGAAAACTTCTGAAAAGGTAAACGTTAGGAACCGAAGCTCATTCCGCTCAAAATAATGCATCACATACAAGGAATACGTTAGTTTTTATATTAAATTTTACTTCTATATTCGTTTCACCCTAATTACTTCACGGGGATGAAAATTAAGAGGAATTATATAGTCATTGTTTACTACGAAAAAAATTGTTGGAACGCTGCAGCACGTGACCGGTTTGGATGTCATGGACTTTGTGACATTTGTATGGTGGTCTAGTACACCTCCTTATCGTTATTTCCGCTTGCGATTAATAATTTTACATTGTGAATAATGAATCTGATCGATTTACGCCATCGAACGATCGCCAACGAACTTACGAACCAGGTAAGTGGTTATTTTTTGTCCCTTTAAATCAGCATTGTGATTTGTTATTGCCATATACCACTTTATGGCAGGTGGGCTCACCATACGCCATATTCCGTTGCCGACCTACATTTCTTGGGCTTCAGGACATCAGCTGTTTTAGGGGGACCCCTTAACAACCAAAGGGGAACATCCGAAAAGGTCTGAATGGCCCCAAGACCATTTGTTGCTTGGATTACGCTTCTGAATATCTTGCATCTGTCCGAATGGCATTGGTGACCTTGAAATGACCTTGATGTCCTAAGGGCATAGAGTTAACCAGGTGATGTGATGGTGTCCCCTAACCAAATATATATTAATAGTTTCTTTGGAATTGGTTGTATTGTCCATAAAACAGCAAATTCGTAGAAAATACGATCGTCAGTAGCAATGCGTTGTGGCGTAGTGAAAGAGGAACACTTGCCAATCTGGTAGGACTGGTAGCATGTGATGGGTGGTATTATTATAAGTGTTTTCTGTGGTGTGAGTTACTTAATTTTTCATTACAGTTATTCATTAAGTCTTTTAAGAAATTATATAGAAATCAAAGAACGGTAAAATAGGTAAATAAAATGGGTAAAAATATGTAAATAAGTAAAAATTGCCTTTCGATGACTTACGGGCAAATTCCACTGAATCGAAACTTACTAATTATGAAATACAATTACATATACTCGTATATTTACCTAAGTATCATTACTGCGAAAATGCGCTACTATTACTCTTGAGTTTTTATGAATCGTAACCATACTATGGATATTAAATACAACTAGTAAATACCCCCCCCCCCTTGTTTTTGTCTTGCAAAAGAGCATTATATCTACAAAAGTAATATTATTGTTTTGTTAAACCATTAAGTATTAAGGCAAAATCAAAATTCTATAAGTTTTCTAATAAATGCATAATTAATTGTATGTTTTTGTGAGTATTGTTATTAATAAATGCTGCCTTAATAATTTTCTCATTTTTCCCATACAGATTCACTCGCCTCGACAAGGTAGGTCTACCATGATACAGTGAGCCTAGAATTTATAGATTGTTATTTGTGTGTTTTAAATAATGAAATCATAATTGGTAGCGTATGTTATCCAATGGTAACCAGGGAAATTTGTACCATAGACGCAAACGTTAGGAATTTGTGATATGGGAGTTTTCTAACCATAGGTAAAAGTATTATCCAGTAGTAGTTTGGGGATTCCGTGACGTAAATATGGTGATCTGTTATTGGTTTTTTATTTATTTGTTTATTATTTGTTTATTTCGATAGTAGCAAATGCGATCCATATTGTAACCGTTCTTTGCGTTTATCGATCAAATATTTTGTACCATTATGGACCCCTTGCAGTGGAACTAGGCCTATTGAATGTTTACCAAACATGAAAGTGTTTATCTTTCGTAATGCCATTTTTATTGACACATTTTATATGCCGCTGTGTTTTTTTATTTTATATGAATATGTGCATGATAATTTGTACTGTTTACTGTGATGTTCCATTATTTGTTTTTCCTCATCTTGAACCAACTGTAATTATGTTCTGCCAGAATAATTATGTGATTATGTCATTGTATAGTAAGTAATATTTGCATGGTAGTCAAGGCTCACTGTATTTGATGTTACTTTGAAGGCTATTCTTGAGTGAGGAATCATTAGGTAAAATAAGAATATTTTCGATACTCAGAATGTTCATTTTCTTTGGAATGGGAAACTGTGAAAGACTTTGGCCGTAACTTCATATATTCTACAATGTCTTCTTAATGGAAGTTATGTCCTAATTGCAAATTGCATCAGCTATTGCAAATGTTCGCTGTGTTTCAAAATGTTGTAATCCCGCATCATTTCGCAGAGGAAGGTTGGAGAAGCTGGCTTCTGTAGGTGTGTTTAAGTGCTCGCTTGCTATCGTGCGAATATTAGACCTACCTTGCTTTTGCTTGCTAGAATCGCTTGCGTACGCATTCGATCTACTCTCTTGCGCGCTCATGCTTCCGATCCCCTTGTGTGTTTGGCGTTGTTCCTGCGTTCTTTGTTGTTTTTGCTCTTGTTCTTCTGTGAAATGATATGGGATGATAACTTTTTGGTATTGTGCAAGATCGTTGGGAAGTCTTGAAACATTCGATATCATAGACTTAGTACTATTGAAGAAAGACTTCTTCAGTCCTTTATTAGTCTGGTAAAGTAAGATTCTGGGGGCATCCAAAAGCTAGACAAATTGCATTTGAATAAGTAAAGACCAGTTTTGAGTACGTAAGCAAAAATTTTAGGGATTTTTTCCTCCAACCACTTTATTTCATGTTTTTAAAATATTTGATATTTGATAAAAGCCTTCAAGGTTCCATTCATGGTACAAGAAAATTACTAACGGCTGCCATTGGTGAGTGTTACATATATATATTGTTCAGTTCAAAAATTAGTTTATTTTCGTAACCTTGACAATAATTATTTTTTTGTAATTGCATTAACGTCTCTTTTTCAGGGCTATATAAGCGATTTCAGGTTGTAGAGTTGGTGTGATATCTGTACCCTTCTGTTGGTTAGGTCTAAGGTTTTCTCTGGATGAAACGCCGTTAAGCGCATTTTTTTTAAGCGATTCAGCTGTTTTGCGAGCGCAGATACATGCCATGTGTCACCACTTTACTGCTCACGTTGGTGTTTAGTACTAAGCGTTTACAAGGACCGTCCTTTGATTTGTGAAGGGTTCATCAGCTTTGTGGTTTCGCGATAAACAGTTTTAAATGTTTAAGTCGTGTAAACGTTAGTTTCGATGCCGAAAGTTTGTGGGTACTTTCCAAGCGCTTAGGCTTAGTTGGACGTTTGAGACGCAATGTTTAGTGGGTCGCATAGCCTAAGCAGTTAAAAATTGTAAACAACAGCAAAATACGAATACCGCAGCCTTGTTGCGTTATCATTTAGAGTAATGTTTTACGATGTTTTATCAGAAGCATTGAAATCAGTTAACATTCGTGGAAAAAATGAGCGCATTATCCTAGGAAGGGGATGGGTGGGTCGGGGCTGGCTCGGGGTGGTGGGGAGATAGCTATGCTTTGCTGCATGTTGAATTCAAATTGTATGTTGCCTTATGATGTGTTATCGGAAGCATCAAAATCGGTCGAAATTCTTAAAAGATAAAATAAAAATAAAATATTAGAGCATTGAGCCTAGGAAGTGGGCGTGGCATGGGTGGGTTGGGGGGAGCAATCATGCTAATGTTTGCTGTATGTCGAAAAGCTGTATTATTATTATTATTATTATTATTATTATTATTATTATTATTATTATTATTATTATTATTATTATTATTCATAAACCTGGCGATAGAATCCTGCGCAACTAGGGTTATTTAGACCTAGCTATGGGCTGGTTTCTCTCATGCTGGATATGAGACTATATTATAACTACGCTAACTTCCTCAGGCTAGGCAAACCAGGCTTATAACTCTAGGCTATATGAATCAGGTTAGGTTAAGCACCTCCAGCCTTTAGGCTTAGCTTCTCTTTCTGGTAGTTGGTTTCCATCAAGGATTTCGTCAGGAGGTGACCTGAAGCTTCACTACGAGGGCTTCAGCATCTGCGTCTCAGCTTCTTTGGTTGGTAAGTGTGAATACACCTACGGTTAGGTCTATCCGTTCTCTTGTAAGCAAAGGAGCACTGTTTGGTGTTGCTTGTCAGTAAGTAACTGAATTAAAACGAAAAATGTGTGAGTTGTTCGCCTTTGTATGTTAGTAACTCTGTTAATAAATGAGAAGCATAATGCTGGTAATTGAGGAAGGTTTGACAATACATATAAAGGTATAAAATCGTTATTTATTGAAATGTTAGTTGCTACTTCTAGATCAAGATTGGTTAAATGATTTCCAATCGACAAACCCCTTTGGATGTAAGAGCAAAAAGTTATAAATATCATTAAGTACTCCATTCACTTTCCTCCTTTGCTTGTTTGTAGTTCGGATTGGCCATTTATATATATTTTATATACTTATGAAGACAACAGCCATTATAAAAGACAGCAGCCCTTATAACTTGAGTATTTCAACATTTTCGTAAATTCATCAAACAGTTTAAAATCAAGAGAGAGCAAAATTTAAAGTAAGACTAGAGCAAAATTTAAAATAAGTAGTCTGCTGTCATTGTAGATGTTTTCCATATGATTGTGTGGTATGAGAAGTAATTTTGGCGATATTTTCTTAAGTTTTACGATAACCTCAGTCAGATTTTTTATTCATAAAAAAAATAAATATCCTTCAACTGAATAGTGCCTAAGCTTTGTCACCCGTAGCGGGGTTAGTGCCGTCAGTGCGGTGCACTGTAGGCATTACTTAATGTTCTTTGCAGCGTCCCTTCCTTAGGCCCCTAGGTGTAACCCCATTCATTCCTTTTACTGTACCTCCGTTCATATTCTCTCTCTCTTCCATCTTACTTTCCAACCTCTCCTAACATCTGATTCATAGTGCAACTGCTTTGAGGTTTTCCTGCTGTTACAACTTTCAAACCTTTTACTCTCAATTTTCCTTTCAGCGCTGAATGACCTCATAGGTCCCAGCGCTTGGCCAAAAATATATATTCCATTGCTAAGCTTTGATTCTTTAGTTTTCTTAATATAAACCAGACATTTTGAATTAGTTTAATGATATTGTGTTAGTATTGTTTATGATCAATATCCTTTGCACTTCTGTTGCAGGTTAAGCGTGATTATGGCAAGTAGAGAATTGGCTCTGGTAGGCTACACACATCAGAGCAACCTGAACTCTGCTTTTAATAAAAAAAATCAAGTAAGTGTCATTTACGTATAGTATTGTGTTCATTTTCTCACAATCTATAATGAGGTTATTTTCAATGTTTATTTATATATTTATTTATTTTTTGCATATCTATGTCCCTTCCTGGTCGCAATATTGCTAAAAAGAAATTCTTTTATATGTCATTCAGGAAATAACAGTAAAAAACCAAATTCATTGCAACTTCATTGTAATTTTTTTTTTACAATTTATTTTGACCAAGCTTTGTTTTTTTTAGGAAAATAGAATCCGTCTCTAGAGTTAGGAAAATTTTTTTTTATTTAAATTATATATATCAGTTCTGTGTGATTTTTTAGAAATTTTGAACACTTACTGATGATGTATCTTATGGAATCTCCTTAAATCTCTAAGATTATAGCGATGTTTCTGTGCAATGGCCATGAAATGTTCATATTCGTGTATTATACATGATTTTTTTTATGCTTTATAGCTTCTGTACTGAAAGAAAAGTACAGTATGCATTACGGGTCATTACAACAGTTAGTTAGGTTAAAGGTGTGTATGCTTACCAACTAGACAAAGAGACGGATCTCTCTCTCTCTCTCTCTCTCCTCTCTCTCTCTCTCTCTCTCCTCTCTCTCTCTCTCTCTCTCTCTCTCTCCTCATGTCAGACTTGCCTAGTACTGTTTTACACTCTCTCTCTCTCTCTCTCTCTCTCTCTCTCTCTCTCTCTCTCTCTCTCTCTCTCTCTCTCTCTCTCTCTCTCCTCTCTCCTCATGTCAGACTTGGCTAATACTATTTTACACACACACCACACTCTCTCTCTCTCTCTCTCTCTCTCTCTCTCTCTCTCTCTCTCTCTCTCTCTCTGAAGAAGAGGAAGAAGAGGAAAATAGAGAAGAAAATAAGACTGAAGAGAGAGAAAAGATTAATGAAAACAAAGAACAGGATAATAGTATGGATGCAGAGAAACTCATAGATTCTACATATGAGGCAATACAGCAACATACATATGAAGAAATAAATTATGACCTGATAAATCAAAATAAAATCCCAAAGAGGTTGTACCCGGATCTCCATACTGAGGGGAATGAACAAGAAAAAAGAAAAGAAAAGAAAGACACAGTATGCACCCTTTTGAAAAGAGGGAATTGCAGGTTTGGTGAAAGATGTTATTACAAACATCCTAAGATATGTCACAATTATGAGATCTATGGCAAATGTGCATATCTAGATGGCTATGAAGAGGAATGCAGAGATCTACATCCAAAAATATGTAGAAACTGGAAAGAAGGAAATGGATGTAGGTTTAATAAGAAATGTAGGTACATGCATCCTGTAGCCATGAAAGACCAAAATCAAAATCAAAAAAATAAAATACATATAAAAAAACCAAGGAAAAAATGAAACAAATAAAGAAAAGAACAAAGATCATGTGATGAAGGCAAAAAGCAAGCCAACAACACATTATGAAAAGTCAGCACCACGATATGAGCCATCAGCACCTAGATATAGCACAAGGAACAAGCAATGTATCTATGATGCAAGGGGATGGTGCAGATATGGAGATAAGTGCAGGTTTATGCACAAAGTGAATAAATATGAAGCTGGAAGAACAAATATAATGGAAAAGTTGGATTTTTTAATGTACGAATTTCTGGAAATGAAAAAAAGATCAACATATCAGAACAGGAAAGAGACATGGGAAAATCCTTATTATTACCCATATTAGATAATGGAGATAATATGCAAACAATCATAGTGATGAACGCGCAGGGTCTAGTTTCGAGTAACTCAAAAAGAAAGATAGAGTTCTTAGAAGAACTAACCCAAAATGAAAAAATAGAAATATTGAATATAAGTGAAACCTGGTATTCCCAAGAGACTGGTAATGATGACCAGATAAAGGGTTTCCAAACTTATAGATCAGATAGAAAAAATAGAAATCAAGGGGGAACCGCGATATATGGGAGAGATGCCAATCAAGGAAAAATCTGTGAGAAATATAGTAACACAGAATGTGAATTAATAGCGGTAGAATTTGAATCTGAAAAATTAGTGAACATTGTAATATATAGACCCCCTAATACTAAAGAGTTTGACATAATAATTGAAAAACTGGATGAAATATGTAGAAATCACAAGGACTGGACTATACTCCTAACCGGAGACTTTAACTTTCCTTTTGTAGAATGGAAAGAACGAATAGGAGACTGTGGTTGTATTTATACATATAAAAAAGAGAGCAATAGTAGTGCAGAAGATAAGAGGCAATTTGAAAAGCTATTAGATATGCTACTAGAACATAACATTCAGCAAATAAATCACCTACCAACAAGAAAGGATAATATTTTAGACCTAGTATTTGTGAATGAGGTGAACTATGTTAAAGAAATAATAGTATATAATACGAGTATTTCGGACCATAATGTCATAGAATTAACAGTCCGTTCCAGAACATACGAAAACAAAGAAAAGCAAGAGACGAAAAAATGGGAAGGATATGGAAAATACAATTTTTATAGTAAGAATATAAATTGGTCAAAAATAAATGAAGAATTAAACAAAGAATGGGAAAACATATTTGTAAGTGATGATATACAGGTAAATACCGATATATTATATAAAATATTAGAGGAAATAGTGGAAAAATATATACCGAAGAAAAAAAGTAAGCATCAGTCACGAATTCCAAGAGACAGAAGGATCTTGTTCCAGAAAATTAGAAAGTGGAAAAAAGCTCTTGCAAAAGAAAAGAATGCATGGAAAGTGATGGAACTAAAAAGTAAGATAGAAAATGCAGAACAAAAGATTATACAATCAAAAGAAAATGAAAAATGGAACCTAGAAGAAATGACACTACAAAATATTAAGCAAAACCCTAAAATTTTTTATTCATATGCAAAAAAGATTGAATAAAAAATAAGAGTAGAAATAGGCCCTCTAAGAATTGAAGGGCGATTAACGAATGAAAAAAAGGAAATATGTAACATATTAGCAGAAAGATATAAGAGTGAATTTACACCTAGAATTGACAATGAAGATAATGATACAGAAATAAGAGATGAAAATACTGAATACTTATCAGATATAGATATTACAGAAGCCGATATTGTGCAGGCTATTAATGAAATTAAAAATGGATCAGCAGCAGGACCAGATGGAGTACCTGCCATATTGTTAAAGAAAGTGGTTCATTCAATCGCAAAGCCGCTAGCAATATTATTAAGGCAAAGTATAGATACAGGCAAGATTTATGATGAGCATAAATTAGCATATATTACTCCTACTTTCAAAAGTGGTTCAAGACTAGAGGCAAGTAATTATAGGCCTGTGAGTCTGACATCTCATATTATGAAAGTATATGAAAGGGTAATGAAAAAAAATATAATGAAACATTTAATGAAAAATAGATTGTTCAATATAGGACAACATGGTTTTGTACCCGGAAAAAGTACACAAACCCAACTGTTAGTCCACCATGAAAGCATATATAAAAATATGATAAATGAAAAAGATACAGATGTGGTTTACCTAGACTTTGCAAAAGCTTTTGACAAGGTAGATCATAATATATTAGCGAAAAAAAATTAAGGAGGAAAACATAACATTGTTGACAAAGTAGGAAGATGGATAAAAGAATTTTTGCAAAATAGAAAACAGATAGTGATTGCAAACGATGAGAAATCAGATGAAGCTACGGTAATATCCGGTGTACCTCAGGGTACGGTGTTAGCTGCATTGCTGTTTGTGATTATGATTGCAGACATAGACAGTAATGTTAAGGACTCAGTAGTAAGAAGTTTCGCAGATGACACAAGAATAAGTAGAGAAATTGCTTGTGATGAAGATAGGAACTCGCTACAAAGAGACCTAAACAAAATATATAAATGGGCAGAGATAAATAGGATGGTATTTAACTCTGATAAATTTGAATCAATGAACTATGGTGATAAAGTAGGAATGCTATATGCATATAAAGGACCTAATAATGAGACAATCACAAACAAGGAAGCAGTTAAAGACCTTGGTGTGATGTTGAATAGGAATATGTTATGCAATGATCAAATAGCAATTCTATTGGCAAAATGCAAAGCAAAAATGGGAATGTTGTTCCGGCACTTCAAAACTAGAAAAGCTGAACACATGATTATGCTTTATAAAACGTACGTACGTAGTCCACTTGAATATTGCAATATAATATGGTACCCACACTACCAAAAGGATATTGCACAAATAGAGAGTGTACAAAGGTCATTTACAGCTAGAATAGAAGAAGTTAAGGACCTTGACTACTGGGAAAGACTACAATTCTTAAATTTATATAGTCTTGAAAGGAGAAGAGAACGATACATGGTAATTCAAGCATGGAAACAGATAGAAGGAATTACCGAAAACATCATGGAACTAAAATTATCAAAAAGAGCAAGCAGAGGTAGATTAATAGTGCCAAAAACTATACCAGGAAAATTAAGGAAAGCACACAGGACATTAATCCACCACGCACCAGCATCGATAATGCAGCGTCTATTCAATGCGCTACCAGCTCATCTGAGGAACATAACAGGAGTGAGCGTAGATGTGTTTAAGAATAAGCTCGACAAATATCTAAGATGCATCCCAGACCATCCAAGACTGGAAGATGCAAAATATACCGGAAGATGCGTTAGCAACTCTCTGGTAGACATCAAAGGTGCCTCACACTGAGGGACCTGGGGCAACCCGAACGAATTGTAAGGTCTGTAAGGTAAGGTCTCTCTCCTCTCCTCATGTCAGACTTGGCTAATACTATTTTACACTCTCTCTCTCTCTCTCTCTCTCTCTCTCTCTCTCTCTCCACGGTTCTTAAGGGTCATAGGCCATTTGATTAGAGTATGGATAACTCCCGTACTCCCTAAAAAAAAAGAAAGAAAGCGGTAACGCAGCTTATATATATATGCTTTATGCTGTAACTTCAAAGAGGTCTCTTTGAAACATGAAAATGTTCTCGGGAACACTTTACCTGTCCAAAAGACCACTGGCCACTTTACCCTGCCACTTTAAAGGACTTTAGTCCCTTTTTCACTCTCGCATAAGGTTGAGTATCCTATATATATTTATATATAATTATATATATATATATATATATATATATTTGTATATATAATTTATATATATATATATATATATATATATATATATATATATATATATATATATATATATATATATATATATATATTCTGGCTTCCATGTCTTTGTTGTTTGTGCTTCTTTGTAAAACCTCTTTGAAGTCAGAGCAGAAAGTAAGGTGCGTTAGCTTTCATCTTTTTTTTTTTTTGCTTCTTTGCAGTAAGACTTATAAACGTGCTTAATGAACGGTTTAACTCTGGCTATATTCTCCAGTAACTTGTATTATATATGTTATATGTATTTATGTAAAGACGCACATATGTTGT
>JANJGK010000033.1:34674352-34706852 GCA_039081455.1 Macrobrachium rosenbergii
TTCACCCTCTCCTAACAACTGATTCATGGTGCAACTGCTTTGAGGTTTTCCTCCTGGTACACCTTTCAGGCCTCTTACTGTCAATTTCCCTTTCAGCGCTGAATGACCTCATAGGTTTCAGTGCTTGGCCTCTGGCCTAAATTCTATATCCAGTTCCAATCCAGTTCAAGGATCTAAAGGTAAAACTGGAAGGACACCCCACAGTTGGAGGAGCTGTAATGCCTACTGTAGCCTTCTATGCAAATCGTCTTGGAAAAGGTTCATTGGATGACTGATGGCAGAATTATTCATTTAACTTTCGTTTTATGTCCAACCTTCTGCCTTAAGAAGAACGCCTAAGAATATATATATATATATATCATATATATATATATATATATATAATATATATATATATATATATATATATATGTGTGTGTGTGTGTGTGTGTGTGTATACATATATATTATATATAATATATATATACATACAGACATACATACATACATACCATTCACTCGTACCCTTTGTACCTCAGACAGGGTACCTTCGACTCCCTACTAAAACATATCAGGTTCATCTAGTGCGAAATATATCTAAAACAATTAGAGCCGATTTAAAAAAAATCATTTGCATGTGACCTTGAAAACAATACAGTCACCTCCTTGTTTATCAATGGAACCCAGCCATCCATTGTTTTCAATAATATTTTGCTTTGCAGCGGACGGCCACTTAGTTGCATGGTGGTCTTCGCATTGCAAGGACGAGAGGAGACCACTTCTCGAAATTCAGAATTATTGGAACGTATACTTACAACAGACACAACACAGTGTCATGCGCTGGATCATCTCGTTGCTAGCAATTGCTGCCTTGTGGCATGAAGGTATGTATGTATAGTTAAATTTAAAGGTCCATTACGTGGACCTTATTAACTGGAGCATTGTCTTTTTTGTTCTTTCCAAATCATTTCTTAATTCTTGAGTGTCCTTTCTTATTGCAAAGGTTTAATCATCAATGTGGAATTTAAAAATAAAAAAAACAAAAATAAACATTATTCCATAAAAGAACTATAAAGTTAAAAGTTTACCAGGACGAAAAACAGAACTTTTATTTAGATTTTTGTACAAGAACTATAAAGTTAATAGTTAAAAAGAACACAAAAAACTAGGTGCTATATAGATTTACAAATATTTTCTGACCAGTACGACCTTCTGTAAAACATACATACAAAAATGAAACATAAAACTTATTCTAAGGGAAAGGGTTCCTGAGAAAATCTTCTTCCATAAAAAAAAAGTTCTAAACTTAATCAATTCTTTCCCCTCCATGCGACATGGAAATCTGAAGTACTCAATCAAGATAAAACTGAGATAGCCTGACTATGACTACTGACCAACTGAACGTACTTTGAATAATATTAAGATCTCGCGACATTTCAAAAGAGGTATCCTATGAATGGATAAGATAAGAAAAGACTGAAAAAAAGTATATTAGCAGTGACAGATAACGGGAAGGACTGACAAGTACCGTTTTAGATTTACCGGAAAAGTGTGTTTGTTATCAAGTAATCAGTATTATTAGAAGATATTCAACCTGGTATATTGCTTCTCTCAAGTGCTGATAAGTAAAATTGCAATGATAATGACGCTATGAATCAGGCGACTTTTTATGCCGAATACAAAGGAAAAATTAACGATTCCTGTTACAATACATTCTCAACTCAATTTACTGTTACACTTCTCACTATACTTGTGAATATAGTACCTACCGTTACTGATGAAATAAAATAACTTACAGTGATAATACGTACATATATACACACATATATATACATACATACATACATACATACATACATACATACATACACACACACACATATATATAATACAATAAATTCATGAAGTTCTTTATGCATACCTGTAATTTAAATTTATTTATGGATGGTGCAGATGTGGTCATTTATACATGAATAACAAATATAATGTACAGATTGTACATGTAAGTGCAGCCTAACAAACACACGCACATATACACACACGCATATATATGTATATATATAATTATATATATATATATATATATATATATATATATATATATATATATATATATATGTATGTATCTATGATTATATGTATATATGTATGTATATATATATATATAGATATATATAGATATAGATATATACACCAGACCAGAACCTAAGTATATAAATACCATCACCCATTACTTATCAGCTTCAAAAACACCCTCCAATTTCCAGGAGAGGGAAACATGGTGGCACGGTGTCTTCCCGACTGGGATTCTGCCCCTGGGACGGACCAGTGTTACAAACCGCCTTACGAGAATTGGAAAAAGAGTTTTGACGAAGCGAGGGAATATTGCAATGGGCACGGGGGGGATTCGCTAGCTATCAAAGACGCGAGAACTTTGGTGAGTCGACTTGTTAGTCAGTTTTTTTTTTATTTGTGTGTGTGTATGCTAATTCTTTTTTTTTTTTTTTTACTCTTGCTTTTCTTGATAAACCTCATGTGCTTAAAAGTATATGTACGCATACATGTATGTATGTATGTATATACTGTATATAATATATTTATATATTTATATATATCTATATATAGATATATATTTGTATATGTATATGTATATGCATGTATAAAATATATATATATATATATATATATATATATATATATATATATATATATATATATATATATATATATATATATATATATATATATATAAACAATAAGCCATTTATCCTAACCAGGCTAAGAGTTATTATTGCAAAAGAAACCCTACCCCTTTCTGCTCTGAATTTTTTCTATTTATCTTATAAACTCATAAAAAAATATACATCAAATCACAATATCATTCACTCCTTCGATAAAACCTTGTTGAAGCATTTAACACCAAAGATATTCTGTCAATGTATCTCAGCGCTGTACCTATTAATTTTGCAGCCATTCACACAATTGTTCAATCTGTTTATTTCACTTACAAGTATAATTTCATTACCTCTCTATTTCTCAGTCCTGGGTGCTTTCTAAATTAGAAAGTTTAAGTCTACAAGAGGCAGTCTATACGAATGCAAAGCTTGTTGATGACAAATGGAAATGGTTGGAAGACGATTCTGATGTTGATACAAATATACTGTAAGTGTTACCTAATATAATTATACAACTGTACTGTAAATATTAAGTAATATAATTTACGTAATTCTCCATTAATTTATAATTTACGTAATCACATACCGTATTTTAAATTAGTATGAAAATATATTATAAAATAAATTTAATTATGCAATTACACCAAAGAGCTGAAACTAAGCAATATCACACAATTTCACAACAAAGATGTCTATTTGGAAATGGAACATTTCCATGTGAATTGGTAACATAATGGTAGTTTCATTTTAACAGGTGATAAACCTAAAAAACGATTATTTTTAGTTATTAATTGCTGCTTATCTACTCATTCATCAACTTATGTTATATCATATAAAAACATCAGTCACTCCAACTACCTTTCACGATATTTTTATTATATATATATGTATATGTATGTATGTATGTATGTATGTATATATATATATATATATATATATATATATATATATATATATATATATATATATATATATATATATATATATATATATATATATATATATATATATTGTCCAAGGAGTGATGAGTATTGACATATACGTATATACATTTTCATATCAGATACCAACAAATAAAACATGAAATTTCGCACTCATATTATAATTAATCTAATAAAATAATTTTCTTAATTATCAATTTTCCAGACCGTTGGCTGGACAGGACACTGGATCATGTGGTGTACTCTTGGCTACTGGAACACTTCAAGGAGTGGATTGTGAAGATGAATACATCTTCATGTGCCACAGAGGAATTGGTAGGGGTTATACACACACACACACACACACACACACACACACACACACACATATATATATATATATATATATATATATATATATATATATATATATATATATCTATATATATATCTATATATATATATATATATATATATATATATATATATATATATATATATATATATATATATATATATATATATATAGTGTGTGTGTGTGTACACACACACACACACACACACACACACACACACACACACACACACATATATATATATATATATATATATATATATATATATATATATATATATATATATATATATATATATAAAGCCAATTTGAATCATTAAGGTGTAATCTTTAGAAGCATACATTAAATTATCATATACTCTGCTATCACGAATTTGTCTAATCAACCTCATAAATTTTTTCTACGTAGCCCTATCGACCAGGCATCCATTCAATTATCATACACTTTGTTATCATTAATTTGCATAAGCACTTGTATAAACTCTTTTACATAGAACTGTCGACCTGCTATCCACCGTAACAATTTCCTACTTATTTCAGACATCCCACCAAACTGCGACTATCTCAGTGGATATGAAGAAATGGCTGACCACTGTTACAGAGTGAGTTTCCTAATTCAATATCACTTTGCAAAAGCGTATATGATTATCATGCATTTGCTCCTATAAACCCTTATAAGAAAAACTGTCTAGAATTCAGTTTTTATAACTTATTTAGCTTGTATATCTGTACTGTACGTAAAACCTACAGTTGTGCCAAAACGTCTGACCAAACTTTGGCCTTCTGACATAAGTCAATGAATTCACTCGAGTAAATGTTTTTTTGGCCAAAGTCGTTCTGAACGCTTCAAAACGGAAAACAGTACTTTAAAAGTACAAATCCTCCTTGACAGTTATCTTTCGTGTTGTAAAGCAGTACGCTTACATTATAAAGATTTATAACCAAAACACAAACTTTAAATTGAAAGCATATATCTGCCGTCTTTCCTAGATCTCTCACGAACAAAAGTTAGTTCTTTTGTTTCAGAAAGCAGTACTTCCTGAGTAGAAATCCCTCTTAACAGTCACACTTCGGGTTAACAGGCACTAATTTATATTTCAGAGATTCATAACCAAAACAAACATTAAACTGAAAGCATATATATGCGTCTTTACCAGATCACTAGCGAACAAAAATTAGTTCATGTGTTTCAAAAAAAAAAAAGTGGAAACCCTTCTTGACAGTTAGCCTTCGGATCATCAAGCACAATGTTTACGTTACAAAGATTTCAAACCAAAACAAACATGAAATTGTAAGCATATATCTGCCGCCTTTTCCAGATTTCTAGCGAACAAAAGACATGGAACGAGAGTCTGGGAAACTGCAAGGAAGAAGGAGGCTCTCTCATCACCATCAACGACAATGTGGAGCAGAGGTTCGCGAAGGACCTTTGCCACCACAGAACCGAATATGTCTGGATTGGAATAACAGAGATGGTGAGGATTTATTACATAGAAGGTCGTCTCTTATTTATAAAAGGTTTTTTTCTTCTTACGAGTTGAATGGTATTTGTAAGTTTTTGCACTAATATCTAAAAATGATTGGACCATTATCTGCTCCTGTTAACTGGACGACATGTGTGGCTATTAAAAAAGTGATGAAATATAATGTTTACATCATATTCATGTCCGTGATGCCACATGCCATAACTATGGGTATTTCATATAAATTTCAGTGGGCATCCTGCTGGGAATAATATATACCCTAGATATTCATTCATTTTAATTTTTTTATATGGCTTTTATACAGATATATATATATATATATATATATATATATATATATATATATATATATATATATATATATATATATATATATATATAAATATATATACATTTATATACATATATATGTATATGTATATATATATATTTATATATATATATATGTATATATATACATATATATAAAGATATAGATATAGATATAGTCTATGTATGTATGTATGCATGTGAGTATTCCTAACCATATTACATCTAATTGCTGTCTTTCCGAATATATTCCAAGGGACACCAAGGTGATTACGAATGGATAAGCGATGAACAATCTAACTTCACAAGCTGGAAGGAAGGTCAACCTGATCCGTGAGTATATATTGAATTATAAGTTTATGATTCATTCTCTCTCTCTCTCTCTCTCTCTCTCTCTCTCTCTCTCTTTTCAGAAATCCAAGAAATGAGCCGTTGCAGAAAACAGAGGCAATAGAAGAAATAATGAAATTAAAAATTAGAAAGCTGAAATAAAGTAGACACTATCCCTGTAACAGAAACAGTTTTTAAGCAAAATGAAAATATTAGAGAAATACCTCCATTTTCGCTATTTTCCAGAACAACTGGAGGCGACGGTTGCGGAGCAATTGACCCTGAAGATCCCGACGCCCTCTGGGTGGCCATCAACGGCTCCACAAACTTTCACGATTACATCTGCGAAAAGAAACAAGGTCAGTTTCAACACTGTTCTGGAATAACGGTTAAACTGTCATTTAGAAACAATATAATAATATTGTTTTCTATTTTAGAACAAAGGCCAAACTATCATAGAGGAGAGTCTAACTTCTCAACAATGAATCAAGCTCTTCGTTGGGCGAGTCGGTAGAGGTGCGGACTGTCACTCGATGGGCCGGAGTTCAATTCCCCGGCCGGCTGATGAAGAGTTAGAGGAATTCATTTCTGGTGATAGAAATTCATTTCTCGCTATAATGTGGTTCGGATTCCACAATAAGCTGTAGGTCCCGTTGCTAAGAAATCAATTGGTTCTTAGCCACGTAAAATAAGTCTAATCCTTCGGGCCAGCCCTAGGAGAGCTGTTAATCAGCTCAGTGGTCTGGTAAAACTAAGGTATACTTTTTTTTTTCAACAATGAATCATGTTAGTATTTTTTCGTTGCGGCAAAAGTGTTTTTCAGAAAGGAATGCATGAAAAATAATTCAATTAGCTTTGAGGCAGTGTTCTGTTAACAAAGTAATAATCTGCATAAAATGAAAGCTTTATTGTGAGAATGGTAACGGAACAATACTTTTCCCGAAAAATCAAGTTAGCATTTTTTGGTTGTGGTAAATATTATATTTTTCCGAAACTCTAACTCGCAATTTTAAGACACAGCTCCATCAACTAGGTAATGAGCTGTAAAAAATGCAAGATTTGTTTCCAAAAGGGTAACGGAACAATATTCATTTCTCCAAAAAAAAAAAAAAAAAAATCAAGTTAATACTTATTTGTTGTGGCAAGAATATGATTTCAAGAAACAAACACATGAGAAGTCCTTCAATTAGGTTTGGGATAATGCCCCATTAACTACGTAATGGGCTTTATGAAATGCAATGTTGATTGTCAACTGGGTAACGAAACAATACTTATTTAAAAAAAAAAAAAATCGCCAGTATTTATTTATTCTGGCAAAAATTACATTTTATGAAACACTGTCACAAGAGAAGTCTATAATTCATCTTCGACATAATGCTCCATTAACTAGGTAACGAGCTGTGTAAAATGCAATGTTTGTTGTCAAAATGGTAATGGAAGAATACTCATTTTCCTAAAACAATATTTTTTTGGTTGAAGGCAAAAATATTTTTCAGAAGTCTAACACATGAGAAGTCCTTGAATTAGCTTTGAAATAAAACTCCATTACCTAGTTAATGGAGCATTATCTCGAAGCTAATAGAAGGACTTACATACTGTATATTATGTGTCAGTTCCTGAAAAATACCATTTTTGCCTCAACAACAAGATACCAACTTGAGCTGTATGAAATACAGGGTTTGTTGTCAATATGATAATAGGGAAAAATTTATTGTTTTTAACACTAACACCCTTTCCCTTCCCCCAGAGGCTTGTGTCTACGGCTGGGAGTCTTTTGGCGAATCTTGTTACTATTTCAACACCGAGGCCACCGACCTCCTGGTGTGGGAAAACGCCAAGGCCACCTGCGAGGAAGTGGGAGCTCGCCTGGTCATCATTGAGGGAGAAGACGAAAACAATTTCATCTACGGCCACATGGAACCTGATGATAACCTCTGGATTGGGTTGAAAAGTGAGCATAAATACACTCTTACTATTTTTCTGACACTCACAGGCAAAAATTTATTTTCTCTCAACATTAAAAAAAGGCTTTTAACCTCCCCTTAGAGGTCATATAAAAATTGCTTATATGTGTGTGTCAATATGCATTTGCCAGAGCGTGCATGTGTGCTTGCGAGCATGAAAGCATATGCGTACAAAATTTCATCAAGTCACAAATAAATCGAATGAAGAAAGAGGGCTGACAAGGGTAATCTCCCGCATGAAGCAAACAAATAATCTCAGACTTCGTCATAATAACGAAAGACCTAACTGAAACCTTCTTCTGCAGGTAAACCCAGCGACAACTTCTACTGGATTGATGACACAGTCATGAACTTCACCTCGATGTCCGACCAGGACAAGGGAGACGCCCTCGCTAAGACAGATGCCAGATGCGTCGTTTTTCATGCCGCTGGTGAGTATCTGGGATTAAGGAATGATTTATAGGAATACCAGAGTTCCAAACGGCATTCTACGCTTCACAAGCTAAGGTAGAGAACAACAGGTGTCGACATATTGATATAATTTTATCGCATGGTAGGCGTCTCATGTGGCACTAAGCGTCCTCATTTCCATGTGAATGAATGTGCAGTAAGAGCTATCACGTAAAGGCTACGTTGCTAAGATTTCAGAGGATTATTATTATTATTATTATTATTATTATTATTATTATTATTATTATTATTATTATTCAGATGCAGTCGCTCGGACGCCGATCGATTGTTACGTCCCAAGACACTACGTCTGCGAGGTGAAACAAGGAGATCCTATACATCTCATTCATCATCCAAGTAAGCATTCATTAAATCTACAAAATGTGGGTCTAGCAACCTCATCCCCAAAGACTTATTGTTAACCAGAATCTTAATATCCTCCAGTGAAAACCACTCAAAGACGAAAAGGCATATGACGAAGACAAAAAATGTCTGAAAGTGCAGTCTAGAATGATCAAATATGTCAATGTGGATATTTTCATGCATTCATTAAGGTAAGAGCACCTGGCTTAATTACAGGTGACAAATACTGCCCTGATGGTTGGCTAATGAATGAGGACAAGTGTTACTACCTGAGCGAGGAGGAAAAATCCTGGCAGGATGCTCGGCAGTATTGTCAGGATAATCAGGGGGATCTCGTCTCTATCAATTCTTGGGCTGAGCAGGATTTCGTGCACAGTAAGTTCATCGTCTGAGCTTTTTTTTTTTTATAATCCTTTTTTTATTATTTTTCCTTTCATTTTGTTCATGTACAGGCTTCTGAATCTAATCACCAAGATTTCATCTACTTATGAGAGTAATGTTTTAGTTGCTAGGTTGCAAATTCAGATAAAAAATGTATTAAAGAAAAAAATATAGGTTGTGTAAGTACCAGACACTGAATTATTACATTTTCAATTTGTGACAAAGCCTGAATCCTCTGTGTCTGAATATATAGTGTTGTTGTGCAAGCTAACACAAAGACTTGTAAATTCATTAAAAACAATCATATTAAGAAGGAAGCATAGAATGTGTACATACCACACACTAAATAATTGTTAACTTCAAATTTGCGACAAAGGCTTCACCCTCTTCCTCTGAATAAACAATGTTATTGCTCAGCTATCACCAAGACTTCTAAATTCATAAAAAAGGAAAAAATAATCATATACAGAAGGAACATACATTGCGTAAGCACCAGGCATTGTTACACCTACAACCTGTAACAAAGACTTAACCCTCTCTATCTGAATAAACAACGTTTTTGTTCAGTTAACATCAAGAATGACATCTTCATCGGATTCACGGATGCAGGGCAGGAAGGTACTTGGGTTTGGACTGACGGTTCATCTGCAGATGTTCTCAACTGGAATGATGGTAAGATGACCAACAGTGACAGATTATGACAATTCATTCAAGAATCACATTTGTCGAGATAAATGATGACGTATGAAACGAGAGAGAATCTTTTCAGAATATGAGCAAGTTTGAAATGTCAGTTATATAGAAGTTTTAAGTTAATGAATTTTTTTGTTATTAATATCTGTCGAGGCCAATAGTACACGAAATCCAAATGATTTACTGAACATGGGATTAATACGAAAACCAGCGAATAAAACCTTTTGTTTTCACAGGGAACCAACATTAATAAACCGTCTTTTCATTCAATATCTTAATTCCAATCATCCAGAACTGAAAACAGAAGCATAACAAAAGCAAAGGAATTAATAAAACACCCTTTTGTCTAAACAACCTATCCCATTCAAAAGAACCATCTATCAAACCTCCCAGGAAGCTACTTCAAAATTCCTTCCACTTGTTCTTGACTAATCCTATTCTCACATTCGACACTTACGAAACACATCTGACTCCCTCCCTTCAACCAGGGGAACCAAACGGAGGAACGAACGAGAACTGCGGCGTGATGTACAGCAACGAAGGGAAGTGGAATGACTGGTATTGTGATCAGACACATCCCTTCGGGTGTGAAAGGCAGGCATCTGACACTCCCATTGGTCCTACTGAAGCCCCTACGTCAACACTGCCACCTTACAGTGAGTAGACCTATTGTAACGCCAAAGTTCGTTGCGTGGGAGTTCATTTAATATTTCCCTTTTTATGCTTTTACAGATGCTGATGAATTTCAGAACGGAGAACATCCAAAGTTCATTTCTAACTCTTTATTTTTGACGTTTCGGTATAAATCTGGTACCATTTTCGAAAAATCAGCTGAAATGAGCAAGAGACACGGATATGGTAAAAGTATATACAATATTACAATTACAAATACAATAAAGGTCGAAAGATTAAAAGAAAAACTAAAGAAAAAACAAACAGAATAAACTTTTACAAATATACAAACTGGGAAAAAATAATTTTGATATTAATTTTGCTCGTATTCTTCCGAATTTCAATTGATATACTATTTTTAAGGTACTGATAGAAATGGACAATGACGCGCGACAATAAATTTTTTTATATATATTTCCTCTCTTGATCTATAACTGTTCATTTCTTGTGCCAGCTGTAGAATAATTTCAGGATAAAAATGTTTAACTTCTACGAAGTTTCCTACATTTCTAGATCATTGTTTCAGCGACTCAGCCAAAACAAATAAGCCACATGGTATTTTCGTAAGGCAAAGTTTCAATAAGTATTGTCATAAACCAAAGTTTCAAAAAGAATTTTCCATATATATGTGTATATATATATATATAAATTTATATATATTTTATATATATATATGTACATACATATACATATATATATACATATATATACATATATATAACATATGTATATATATATATATATATATATATATATATATATATATATATATATATATATATGCACACACACATATACTGTATATATATATATATATATATATATATATATATATATATATATATATATATATATATATATATATATATATATAAACGACCCAAACATCAATACGATTCTGTAACCACTGGCATGAGGCTGTAGATACGTCCCCCCCACCCCTCCCCTTCTAAAGCACATATAAACAAACACGTATTTTTCTCAAATCCTTTCAGCTAGTGGTTGTGATGGCGAAGGGTGGGTCGAGAACCCCCAAACTGGAGAGTGTTACGCTTTCATCCTCGAGGAGAAGGACCACTACTCTGCCCAGCAGCACTGCCAATACATGGAGTCATCTGGGGTCGACCTTATATCTCTGTCCACTTTCGAGGAGCACGCTTTCGTTTGGGGTGAGTCGCTCGGCGGAATGTCTCTCCAGCTCTTGCTATTTTCCTTAATTCTTTTTTTTGTGTAGATCTCTGAAAGCTCTTGTGAATTATGTCCATAAAGGTGGGACAATGAACTTAGCAACCGCCCCCACCCCCCACCCGCATACCCAAGTTATCCAGGTAGTTCGTCCGAACTTCCATGAACGGCTGGTTTTTGTTTCATGTTAAAAAAAAGTCTACGCGTCACTTTTTCACATCACTGACAATGGACTTAACAACCCCCCCCCCCCGCCCCCCATCCGTTATCCAGGTAGTTCGTCTAAACTTCCACTTACGGCTGGTTTATGTTTCATGTTAAAACAAAAGTCTACGCGTCACTTTTTCACATCACTGACATTGAACTTAACCATCCCCACCACCCACCCCAAAATCATTCAGGTAGTTCGTCCAAACTTCCATAAACGGCTAGTTTTTGTTTCATGCTAAAACAAAGTCTACGCGTCACTTTTTCATATCACTAACAAGACCACAAACAATCTACAAATACAGCTGTAATACATTTGGACGGACGTATATAAAACTGAACTATCAGTCACTATGTACTGTTATATTTTTGTCATGACGTTAACCTTACCGCAGGATGTCCCAAGAGAAAATAAACCACGATTATCACTGGTTCAACGTTTCAACCGCCAGTGCAGACAACTTCAAACGCCTACATAAAAGACGCATCAGCAGCACTTCCTTACACATAATGTTGTTCATCTCAGCTGCAAACTCTCGTTCTTCTTGGATGTGAAATCCCTTCTTTTCCAATATTTCCGTTTTACCTATCCAACACTTTTCAGGTCTTCCTACCTTCCTCCTTCGTGACATTCCCCTGATTATGCATTTATTTGTCATGGCAAGTCACACTAAATAAGGTTTCAGTCACCTATCAGTCACAGTCAGCCGTATTAACAGAATGGAAGGGACGCGATGGCACAAGTAAAAATAAATTAACATATACCGAGTAGACTGTTCCCACAACACTTATTTGTCATTGCAGATCACACTAAATTAGGTCCCAGTCACCTATCAGTCACTGACAGACTTATAAACAGAATAGAAGGGACGTAATGGCACAAATAAAAATAAATTAGCATATTCCAATGGAGCATCTGCGGTACTCGCGAATATCGCGTGAGCTGTTGTCTTCAATAACGAACAAGTTCTCGATCAGAAAACAAATTAAGAGGATAATTTAGTCTACAAGTCCCTGATTACATTCTGTAAAGACTTACGTAAGTCAAAATAAGAGGAATCCAGTGCACTATATCACCAAGGGTCTTAACAACCTCTTCACTCAACACATCCCCAAAAGGAACTACGTACTGTCTCTACTCTCAAGCCGTCCAGCGATCTCTTACTGGAATTTCAAAGGTCTCGCGGACAGCGAGAGCGAGAGAACCTCGCTACAAATTCTGTAGAACTGCCAGGCTAGCGGTTCTCAACTCGTTCCCAGTCATGGACCAGCAGCCCAATAAAATATCGTGGACCATTTCTTTTACTGAGTGACGATAACTAAAGCATAAATAAACATTTTGGACTGAAATATATTTCTTGCACAAGAATCACAACTGAAGATTGTCATTACATTTTTTGAATATGAATAATACAATAAAATGAATGGTCAGTCATTGATCTGGATAATGTTGTTTTTACTGACATTTCAGTAAATAAAAAAAAATATATGTACCAATCTCCATTTTATTACCAAATAACTGAACGTCCTGTAGACCACCCAAAATGTCACCATGGACCACCAGTTGAGAACCTCTGTCTTAAAACAGCAGCAATAAAAACTTGATAAAATATTCCTTTGCTTTCCTTCCAATCTCAGACTACATCAAAGGCCAGCAATTCAGTCAGCAGAGATTTTCGATTGGTATGAGAAACGAGTACGTCACTGGCAATTACTGGACTGACAATTCACCCGTTGGTTTCTTCCACTGGTCTGACAACGAGCCGTCTGGAGATGGCTTCTGCACAGGTGAGCATCTGCTTTCATTTGTTTTCTATGGGTAAAGTGAGCATCAGTTTTCATGTGTTTCCTATGAGTCAATTTGCATACCTTTGCATCCAGGGACGTTGGTGAGGAATGTCAAAAAGTTTTTACTATGAAAGCACTAATATTAACCAAGGGATTAGCCAAAGAAAATGAATCTGCAATGTTAGTTTGAAAATGATAAATTTTCTGTAACTGAAACTGAAACTGGTATTTTATAGTGAAAGAAAAAAAAAGAAAAAAAGAAAAAAAAAATATATATACATATATATATATATATATATATATATATATATATATATATATATATATATATATATATATATATATATAATATATATATATATATATATATATATATATATATATATATATATATATATATATATATATATATATATAATGAAGAGCAGTGTTTAACCACCTTCCTGAATAGGAAGAGTCCTTGTACCATACATCCACCTTGGAATTCTGCAGAGTTCTATAAACTATCATTTCATGGATGAATTGGTCACTGACAAAGTGGAACAATCAAACCATTTTGTTTTTCCCGAGAAACACAAATATCTTTAAACACAACAGCTTAAACAAAATTCAGCTATCTGTATAGGTTTCCTTAAGTCTGTGAATGCTTTTTATTTCAACTTGAAACATGTCAATAAATGATAATAGTTTTTAAAATGTAATTAATTTTTTTTGGTTACAGAAATGTACGTGGACAGTGGTAAATTTAACGACATCGACTGCTTTGAAATACAAGCATTTATCTGCGAGAAAAAAGGTAAATAAAGATGTAGTCATCTACATGAATTTAAAATCTCTACTTTATTGTGGCAATCAAAGATTTGTTTATTTATTTTTTTTACTCAGCAAATGAAGTTTATTCACATGGAACAAGCCCACGGGGCCATTGACTTGAAATTCAAGCTTCCAAAGAATATGTTGGTTTCAACCTCCCACCGCAGACCCCACACCGTGGCAGTAATTGATCATGATACAGAGCCATTAATTTTTCATCGCCCTGGTGGAGGTGCGAACTCATGACATCTGAGCGGCATACCAAGACACTAACCACTATACCAGCGACCATTTCTTTTTAAGCTGTAGGAATTCTACTGAAAAAATATGCTGACTTGTGTACAAAATTCATTTGAAATTTGCATCTAACATAGTCAGGTCCCTATTAAGATAACCGAGAGCAAAAGCGAGTGCTGGCATAAGGCTAGCTTAAACTAAAACAACAATTATTATTGTTATCATTATTCAGTAGATGAAACCTATTCATATGGAACAACCCACCACAGGGGGCCACTGACTTGAAATTCAAGAAGCTTCCAAAGAATATTATGGTGTTCATTAGGAAGAAGTAAGAGGAGGTAATGTGAAATACAGAAAGAAGAGATCACGCTTATTAAAAAAGAAAAAATAAATTAATAAATTGGAAAACAGATAAAAATGTAATAGCAACCAAACATTTTTACTTCAGCCCAAAACTCAATGAAGATCTTATAAATTTATTTTAACTCTAATTTTTTTTTTAAATCGGTTTCTTTTCCTGATGCGATAAGTATAAGAAAAAATTAAATTAAGTGAAGTGAACCTGCATAAATTAACTGTTTGAATTCATTTACGTCGCATCTTCATGTCCACAGTACAGAGGTTGAACAAGTAACTTAATAAAGCTGTTCTTGTTGTTGTTTTGGCTATATGCCACCGCGGGCTCTTGCTCCCAGAACATCCTGTATCTGGACGAGATTATGAAGCTATCTGGATAAAACAAAATCAAAAACTTTTGAAAAATCTTTTCCGATGCACTGTAGCTTTTTTTGTAGTTGATATCTTCTTCATCCTTTTTAATTTTTTTTTAATTTTTCAGGACGCAACTACTCCCCTCCAACTCCTCCAGTACCCCCAGAACGTAAGTTACAGATCTGTTTTATTTTTTAAAGTGATGTTACTAAAAAATTTGTTTAGGTGTTATGTATGTAATCAACGGATAGGTTTGCTTAAAAGCAAATGGGTGTTACAGACTGACACACACACAAACAAAGCCACTCCAACAACTTCTAAGAAAAAAAAAAAACCTAACAGACACCTCACAAGTCTGGACTGCCGACCTAACCGCGCAACGTCTCCTCGCTGCTGGGAGAAAGCTCGCTGGTGACTGGTACAATACATGTACATACACTACCCGGGTCTAAGCGATGACAGGCAGGGCAGCCGATCGAGACTACAAAGTCTACCCCAAAGCCAAACCAAAGTCCTTCAAAAAGAAGGCATAGTGCTTACCCCATACAAATGGGAAAAAGCACGTTAAAAAAAAAAAAAGAAGTTTAGGTGAACAACAGATGAATTCCAGTGTAGGTTGTCATTTCAAAAGAGTATACAAGCGTAAACCTTTAAATGTTCACGTATTGGAACCAACAAAGTAAATATCACGATATTTAAGGATTCAAGTTTAGTGGTAACGTAAAGGTATGAAGTTCATCTCCAATGTAAGACATCTACAAGTTTGAATGGAGAAAATGTACTGTCATATGGCTGTGAAATCTCTATAGAGACATTTGAAAATGGAGATAAAACAATTCTTAGCATTCACTAAGGCTGAGAGCTGAAACCACATAATTAACCTCTCAGTCTCTTCTTTTTAATAATCATGTCAGCATTCTGGCATTAAGAAAGGACAAAGGAAGAAGTGTTTATTTTGTTTCTTCCCCAAAAGTTCGTAAAAGTTCCTGCCTTCAGAATTGCCAAATAAGTCCAAATTATTTGTTACTGTGATGAAAAGTTTGGTGTCTTTCACAAAACAAAATTGGGATATGACAGCTCAAAATATTTTACATAACTGCTCAATGATTTGCTTCGCACAAAAATTAAATCGATATCTATATTGCTATACAATGAATTAAGATAAAGTTAAACGTTGCACTGAAAACAAGTAACAAGTATACATACCATCACTTAATCATTATATTAAATTCATAAAACATTATTGGAACACGGCAGCTCCATACATCTTATGTAACTGTTCAAAAAATATCTCAGCATTTTGATTTGCTTCACAGAACAATAAAATCGATATCCACATAGCTATAGAATGAATTAAGATAAAGTTAAATACTGCAATGATAGCAAGTAACGAGTATGCAAAATGATTAATTACGGAAGCTGTATAGCAGTTTAACCATTTGCAAATCGTTTTGGGAAGAATCTTCCAGTTCTTTGTTAGTGAATTTTCCTTATATGTTTCCTCTCTCTCTCTCAACAGCTATTTGCCCTTCCGGTTGGATCTCGTTCAATAGGCACTGCTATCTCTTCTCGGCAAATGACGATACTTGGGAGAACGCCAAAGCTTCGTGTGAATCCAACTTAAGCAGTGTTTTGGCATCCATCGAAAACGCTGATGAAAATGAATTCTTGAGAGGTAGGTTATCCATTTCTCATTTTTCTTACAAAAGTTCTTTTTCTTGATTTTGTCGTCCTTGCTTTGTACAAATTTAAATTCTTGAGTTAGATGACATCACGATATTGTCGCTCAAAGCTCAAAGTTACTATGATTTTTATATCATGACTTTAGTGATAACAGAATCTTCACCTTTTTGTATTTATGGATATTTTCCAAAGCACAAATAACACTATAAATAGTCTTGGTAAATCTCATTGGTGATTATTAATATGCTATGGAGATAAAAGATTGTATGTCGTCCTATGAGGATTGCTATTGGAGTGCCATAGCCTGGATGACTTGAGAAATATTATCTTCTCTCCACGTGCCTAGATGAAGATGGTAACTATATTCTTTCCCGGGTTTTTGGGAGGATGTTGTATATAAAACAAGTGGTATTTATAAGCCCATGAAGGGAGGTAGATCTATTTGAAATGTATATTAATTTTGTAGCCAATTTGCATAATTTAATAAGGAATTTATAAGATTTTATTGATTTAGGGTGTGAAAGTACTAATAGATCCTATGTATACACGGTATATAGTGAACAAATTATAAAAGATTACTGTTATTATGACTTATTGTTATTAATTCTTACCATAAACCATTTATCTCCGGCTCGATCGCCATTCAGATTAATAAATGAATTGATCCATCCCTTAATTTACACGTGAATGTTTTAGATAACTGTTATATAATCTATTTTCATAAACAGATTACATAAACTATTTATTTCCGACGTCGATCACCACTTTAAATAAATAAATCAATGAATTAAGGTTTAGGTAACAAGAATACAGTAATTTTCACCTTCTTTCCATTGGACTTTCAACTTACCCCGAACACCAGAAGTATCATCTATTTTTCCCTTCATCAACTGACATTCAAATTCATCTAAACAGGCAATGCTGATTCTTTGGGCAAGGACCTCTGGCTTGGACTTCGCGACGATGATGCTGGGAGTAACTGGCACTGGATAGATGGGTCTGAATTTGGGCAATATACAAACTGGGCCTCAGGTCAACCGGATAATTACCAAGAGTCGGAGCACTGCGGAGAGGTCAGAGGTCATGAGTTATCAGTACTATTTAGTAGTTTGTACACCCGTTCAGTATTCAAGTAGAGTATTGACTTATTATTCCCACGAAGAATTCATCAGTCTTAAGAGTTCTCAGAGATATATATATATATATATATATATATATATATATATATATATATATATATATATATATATATATATATATATATATACATATACATACATATATATATATATATATATATATATATATATATATATATATATATATATATATATATATATATATATATATATATATATATATATATATATATATATATATATATATATATATATATATATATATATATATATCATTTCATAGTCTCACTTTATATTAAGGATTCTTCCACTTGGTCTCTCTATCACCCTTAGATGAGGCATGGACAAGGAACCTGGAACGACTTGCCATGTGGTAATACTTTGGCATACGTCTGCAAAATTACTCTTGGTGAGTAACCATGGTCGAAGTTTCGTAGATGGAGCCCTATGGGACTTAAATGTAACTGACATTAGCAAGATGGCATTCATTAATATAATCCCATCCTGTCGTATTACGTTTGGATTACTTGTGCAGTAAAGATTTCCATGTACTGCTGTGTTAATTACTTGAGCAGTAAAGATTTCCATGTACTGCTGTGTTAACAATTCTTTTTATTTGATTTTTGAATGTAAATTCTCATCACTGTCTAATGTTAAGGCTTCATCAAGGAGTTTGATATAAAAACAACGCTTCTCTTTTGGTCAGATAATTACCTTCTTTGCAGGTGAAAGAAGAGAATTTTCCTTCAATAAAAGACACTGTATATTATAAATAATAGCACATTACTAATGTAAAGTACTTAATGATGTAAAATACAGCGTCATTAATATTGACTATTGTCCGAATAGTAAGTCATATGCACTTTAAGCAGGATGTGTTCCAGTTTGAGACCTGTGACTACCGGTGTTCACCAGGGTCCCTTTCTAGGCCCATTGTGTTTTCTCTTGTCCATCAACGACTCATCCGTTGGCTGTTGAAGATAAAAAGTGTTTTGTTTACTAATGGAACGGTGCTATTGCTAATGCGGAAGATGATGGATGCGTAGGCCACGAATAAAACTAACATAAAATTAACTAAATTTAACTGCACTTCCATATGATTCTTTCAAGTAAAGAAGAAACTAAATATTCATTTAATACCACCCCTATTACCTTTCACCGTGTTCCCTACGTAAACGAGCTTATCAGAGCATCCTGGAACTAAACCTCTCACTATTCCAGAGGTTTGCCCCACTGGCTGGAATTTCTGGAACGAGAAATGTTACTACAGAAGCGAAGAGGTCATTGCAAATGACGCGGCCCGGCAGAAGTGCAAAGAGTTCAACGCAAATGCTGATCTGGTCACCATAGCAAGTCTGAGGGAAAACAATTACTTTGCAGGTATGTATATGCCTCACCAGAAGTTGGTTTGAATAAATATGAAATATGTATAATAATGGAACTCCCTATTTAGCCGTCAGGATCAGGTGTTAGCTTTCCTTAGCCACCATAGCAAGTATGATGGAAAACAATTAATTTACAGGTAATTTTTGTTGTTTGAATAAATATAAGATCTATACAACAATGGAACTCATTGGTTAGACGTCAGGATCAGCTGTTAGCTTCACTGTGTTTAAAACATTCAGTGAAAACCATAATTATTGTAGCAGAAATGTTACCGAAAAGCCACTTCTATTGGGAAAAACATATGCATTTGATATTCATCAAGTATATGAATAAAACTTTAGGTTTTTTCTTTCTTCAGTTCTTTTAAGTAAGTTATCTAGCAACTATTGCCTCCAATGATTTTCTTAATGACTGCTTTATCTCCAGCATCCATCACCTTACTTTAGGATACATCAATATACATCAGCATTCCTGCCTCCCCGCGCGTGGTTTACTGTAGCAGTACTAAAGGTTATCTGAAGCGTACCTTCAGTCTCTAGCTGAACTTCGTAGCCTTTTACTTCACCTCCGTTCCCAATCCCATTCTTCCATCTAGCTGTCCAACTCCCTCTTTCAAACTTCCCAAACACTGAATGGCTGAAAGTGCCCCATTGCTCAGCTTAATGAAGTCAAATTATCATAACCTAAATCAATATTCACGTTTCCTGGCCTCCTCGCTTGCAGACTTGTTTACCCAGACTTCCCAGGGTGTCTGGAATGGCTACACTTACGACACCAACTCCAAGACGTGGACCTGGGACGACGGTTCCAGCTACCCTTTCACGAACTGGAACGACGGGGAGCCGAACAATATGGACTGGGAATTATGTACCGAAATGATAGACGCGCCTTATCTCGATACCCACGGCAAATGGAACAACCTCGCTTGCACTGAGACTAGGAACTTTGGGTGTCAATATCTTCCGAGTATGTACATGTTGGTTGTGCTAATGATGTATGTTAACTTTCAACAATTTGATGCTAATAATATTGGCACTTTTAGTACTTTTATGCTAATAATCTTGATATTTTTATGCTGATAATCCAACACTTTTATGCTAATAATCTTGGCATTTTGTGGTAATAATGTTAACACTTTTATGTTAATAATCTTGACACTTTTATGCTAATAACACTGACATTTTTATGCTAATAATTTAAACACTTTTATGCTAATAATCTTCACATTTTTATGCTAATAATCTTAACGCTTTTATGCTAATAACCTTGACATTTTTATGCTAATAATTTTAAAACTTTTATGCCAATAATTTTAACATGGTTATACTAATAATTTTCTTACTTTTAACAGTCATATAAAATGTTAACACTTTTAACATTTTCAAACCAATAATATTAACACTTTTACCACTTATGCTAAGAATTTTAACACTTTTAACACTTTTATGCTAATAACATCAACACTTTTATGCTAATAACCTTAACACTCCTAACACTTATGCTAATAATATTAACACTCTTAACACTTAATACATAATAATATTAACACTTTTAACACTCTTATAGTAATAATATTAACACATTTAACACTTTTATGCTAATAACCTCAACACTTCTAACACTTACGCTAATAACATTAACACTTTTATATAATAATATTAACACCTTTAACACGGACGGACGGACGGACAAGCCGGCACGATAGCTTTCTTTTACAGAAAACCAAAAATCGTATATCAAGTGCATTCCTAAAATACCGTTTTATCAAGTACTTCATCCTCCCTAACTACTACTAACTGATTCGGTTCCTCCAGAACACTACTTAGGATGTGAGGTAGGATGGCAGCTATTCGGGGAGATCTGCTACTTTGCCGGTCAAGGGAAGGGCAACTACTATGACTCAGAGTCCCACTGCAAGGACTTGGGAGGTCAGATAGCCCCTGTCCACTCTACTGAAGAGAACGATTTCTTGGTTTCAATTCTTCCAAGTGAGTGTAGGAGACAAGGCACCATTATTATTATTATTATTATTATTATTATTATTATTATTATTATTATTATTAAGTGACCTAAAATGATGTCAAAGTAAGCATAGGAGACAAGGCATTATTATTATTATTATTATTATTATTATTATTATTATTATTATTATTATTATTATTATTATTATTATTATTATTATTCTGAAGTGACCTAAGAAATGATGTCAAGGTAAGCATAAGAAACAAGGCATTATTATTATTATTATTATTATTATTATTATTACTATTATTATTATTATTATTATTATTATTATTATTATTTTTATTCTGGTTTTGCATAAAGGGATCTTTGTTTCAATTCTTCCAAGTGAGTATAGGAAACAAGGAATTATTATTATTATTATTATTATTATTATTATTATTATTATTATTATTATTATTATACTGGTTTTACATTAAGCGATCTTTAACCCATGAAATGACGTCATACTTTTTTACATGAACAGAAAAATAAATAAATATGTATTAAAACTAAAGGTCAAGTAAAATAACTCTGATTTATCAATAACAATAAAAAAGCATTTATTATTCCACATAGTAATGACATATACGAAGATAATTAATTTAATGTTCAATGTTTTTCTCTAAATTTCAGTTTTCCTTACAGACATTAATGTGTCTTTTTACCAATTGTAAATTTAATTCTTGGTTTTACGCAAACTAGATCTTTGTGATACATTACGTAAGAAAATGTTCATTCCTCCAGACATCACTATATTATGATGAAGACTCCCTGAAATGTGAAAAACTGTATTCTATAAGTATTGCAAAAAAATTTCAATTTTTATAAATAATTGCTATCGATTTTCTCCGATCTGAATTTTTAAATAACAGCAAATGTATTCCAATAAATTAAAACACGGTGAAATGACTTAGATAATGATAACCCAGCCTTAAAATAAAACTCTGATACCTGCCGATGAAAAATGGAAATCATGTGTAGAAGCCACATAAACGATTCTGGAACACAATATAGAATTTAGGCCAAAGGCCAAGTACTGGGACCCACGAGGTCGTTCAGCGCTGAAAGGGAATTTGAAAAGGAACAATTTTTAGAGATGGTGGAAAGTCAGACGGAAGAAAAAGAATACGAACGGAGGTACAGTAAAATAAATGAGAGAGGTTGTCGCTAGGGATCGAAGGGACACTGCAAAGACCCTTGAGTAATGCCTACATTGCACCACGTGAGGTGCACTGCGGGCACTAACCCATAATGTTTATCAATGTGACGAACATTTTCACTTCATCTTCAGGTGGGGTCGATGGAGCCTGGATTGGAATCAATGACGTCGACCAGCCGGAATCATTCGTTTGTGCAGATGGAAGCAACTTCGTGTACTCGAACTGGAATCAGTTGCTGAGTGATCGTAAGTGTTCAGTTTAAAACAACCTTTGTTCAGTTTTTTCCTCTTTAATTTACGCGTCTTTGGGAATGCGTGTGAGTGCAAATCTTCAGATTCTTTAATGCCAAGTCATGTAGTTTTGTAGCTTTCTCTTGTACAGAAAGAAGCACCCCGTTTGGTATTTGGTTTAAATCAAGATACCACATCATGTTTTTCATACTGTATTCACAATAAATAAAAAGGAAACATTCCTTCAATGCAAAACGTTTAGATATTGAATAACCACATTATATGTATATATATATATATACTTGTAGTCCTGAACAACAAACAAAATTAATGCATTTGATATAACCTATCTATATTACGGACTATGCATACAATATTGTTTGTTCGGCCAAAATAAACATCTCTCAGTCTGTAGAGTAATGGTCCTCTACAAAATAAAGCCATTCACAATCTGTATAACAATGTCCTTCTACAAAATAGAGCCATTCACAATCTGTAGAGCAGTGTCCTTCTGCAAAATATAGCCATCTCACAATCTGCATAGCAATTTCCTTCTACAAAATATAGCCATTTCACAATATCTATAGCACTGTTATTCTACAAAATATATATTTTCAAAAACCTGTAGAGCAATGCCCTTCTACAAAACAGCTATTTCACATCTGTATAGCAATTTCCTTCTACAAAATATTGCCATTTCACAATCTGTATATCAATTTCCTCCTACAAAATACAGCTATTTCACAATCTGTATAGCAATTTCCTCCTACAAAATATAACCATTTCACAATCTGTAGAGCAATGCCCTTCTACAAAACATAGCCATTTAAAAATCTGTATAGCAATTTCCTCCTGCTAAACACAGCCATTTCACAATCTGTATAGCAATGCCCTTCTACAAAACCTAACCATAATATCTGCATCGTACTATATTTACCACTGAAAATATACTCTCCAGAATTCAACCTTCCAAGGTGCGCAGCAATTCTGTTTGATGGAAAATGGGAACCCCGAGACTGCTCTAGTGCTGGTGAGTCTGATACAGCAGTGATATGCAGCAAGCCTCCAGAGGCTAAGGACATCACACCAGATGAGTCTGGATGCAATGCTGTGAGTATCGTCTAAGTTAAAAACCATTCAGGTGCAGGAGGTTAGGTTGTAGATCTGTAGATTCAAATATAATCCTGTTTAACTGTCTGTAGATTGTAGACTTGTAGATACAAATATAATCCTGTTTAACTATCTGTAGACTTGTAGATACAAATATAATCTTGTTTAACTGTCTCTGAACTGTAGACTTGTAGGTACAAATATAATCCTGTTTAACTATCTGTAGTTCTAGATACAAATATAATCCTGTTTAACTATCTGTAGACTTGTAGATATATATGTAATCTTGTTTAACTGTCTGTAGACTGTAGACTTGTAGATACAAATATAATCCTGTTTAACTATCTGTAGATTGTAGACTTGTATATATAATCCTGTTTAAATATCTCTAGACTGTACACTTGTAGATAAAAATATAATCCTGTTTAACTATCTGTAGACTTGTAAATACAAATATAATCCTGTTTAACTATATGTAGATTGTAGACGTGTAAATACCAACATAATCCTCTTTAACTATCTGTAGATTGTAGACTTGTAGATACAAACATAATCCTGTTTAACTATCTGTAGATGTAGACTTGTACATACAAATATAATCCTCTTTAACTATCTGTAGACTGTAGACTTCTAGATACAAATATAATCCTGTTTAACAATCTGTAGACTGTAGACTTGTAGATACAAATATAACCTTGCTTGAGGGGTTACATCTAACTATCTAGTATATCTGTTGCAAATATCTTGTAAAAGGAAGTCTGAATACTGTTGAATTCCTTGAAGACTATGTAAGGTCAATCTTCATTTCAACCCCCAATCACAACTGCATTAAATAAAACTGACTGAGTTTATGTAGTAAGACTTGGCAAAGTTAAAGCAGATTCACTAACAACAAAAAAGTGTATTTCTTTCATTTTTTTTTATTTTATACTCCTCAGGGTGACTTGTACTACAAAGGTTCCTGCTACAGCATTTCAAATACAATGTTATCATGGGATGAGGCTAAGAATGCTTGCGACAGGGAGTACTCCAATTTGTTGAGGATTGAAGATGAGTAAGTTTGAAATATTGATTTTTTTAAGGTTAAACGTACATAGACTCAATTATTCACCTCTGAAACATCATATGGTAGACCTTAGAGCGTGTCCACACTGCAGAAAAACTTGTCAGAAACACTTGTTGGCAACATATTGCGTACATATCACAAACATGTTAAAAATAAGTCAACGACCAAAAATAGATAAAGCCGTACAGTAGACATTAGGGTGCGTCTACACTGCAGTCAGACATGTCATAAACATCCGTAGGCAACTTATCACATACATATCACAGACATGTTGAAAACAAGTCAACCACTAGGAGCGGCAAACAAACCTTTGGTAAAAACAAGGTAGTCATATGAAGCAATGGTTGAAACTACCCAAATGTCGCTGACTTGTATTCAACATGTTTGTGATATGTGTGCCATAAGTTGCCCACGTGTTGACGACACGTTTCACTGCAGTGTGGATGCACTCTTAGGGAATCACGGACTTATTTAACAAGGACTATATTGTTTGTGCTGGCATTCCTTAGAATTTAGAGACAAGAAAAAATTCTGTCTCAACCATTACTTCCAAAATAAGTTTGTGTATTTATCTGTCCTTTCAGACAGGAGGGTGCGTTCTTTTCCTCCAGCTTCGGTGACTACGGCTTCGACGCGTGGACTGACGTCAAAGTTCACAAGTATTCGGACGAATCGTTCGAGTTCATTTTCGACGATGGGAAGGTTGTCACTTATCTTCCTTGGGATTCTTCGGAACCAAGTAAAGTTGTTTAGTGATCTCTTTCAGCTTTTTTTTACAAGTATAATAAAATTCAATGTTCTTTTTCCAGATTTTAAAGTGAATGATGTGTCTCTCGATTTTTCGGAATTCCTTGCACCGTATACAACTATAAATATATAAGTATATATTGTTATCAAGTTTGGTGAAAGGAAAATACTTTTTTTTTTTAAATCTAGCTGTCAAGACGCACATACATATTTTGACCTTAATATCTTCCATTTCACTTGAAGATATCAAGTCTTTATAGCTTTAATTAATATTAATGTCATATATACACTTGATTTTGAGGACATTTTTTGAAGATGTGAGGTAAAACGCATTTTGCCACAAACTTCGTAAATTGCATATGAGAATTATAGACATTAATATTATTGTCCTTCTGTATAATTTAGTGTTTTTTCTGCTCTTTGCCAAAGAGAGAGCCGTGTTTCGTTCCCATTCAATAAAGATTACTGTTCTCTCTTAATGTCATAGAGAGTGATTTCCTTAGTAAGTGGTCCGACAATTGAGGCATGAGGTTCATTTCTAATATATCTAAAGACTTAACTGATTAGCTTATGCCATACCACGCACATAAACCACTAAACTGCCTATGGTCATCAAACTACTAAATTCTGGGTATCAGACAAACCACCTGCTCTATTTTGTTGTTATAATGACTACACGATTCACCAGCCATCATTTATGTGACAGAAATGATTGGCATGTCTCTCAGTTGTATTTCCTCGTAGGGGGGTAGTGCCGTCAGCGCACCTCACGTGGTGCACTGTAGGCACTACTTAAGGTTCTTTGCAGCTTCCCTTCGGCCCCTAGCTGCAAGCTCTTCCATTCCTTTTACTGTATCACAGTTCATATTCTCTTTCTTCCACCTGACTTTCCACCCTCTCCAACAATTGTTTCATAGTGCAACTGCTTTGAGGTTTTCCTCCTGTTACGCCCTTCAGACCTCCTTACTGTCAGTTGCCGTTTCAGCGCTGAAGGACCTCTTAGGCCACAGCGCTTGTCCCGTGGCCTAAATTCTACATTCTTCTTCTTCTAAGGTTTTAACTTGATGAATTGACATTCTGGTACCTCGTTAATCAGTAGGCCCGGCTTTTTTCTAACAGCGTCAAACCTATACTGATCAAAATAATAATTATGTTATATATAAATGTTCATTTTTCCAGATCTGGGAGAAGGTGACTGCGTCTTAATGGAAGGCACCGCAGATGTAGTGGGGTTGTACAAGGCGCATGCGTGTGAAAAAGAACTCAATTTTATTTGTAAGTAGATTAAGATTAAATAACCGTTTCTGCTTGAGCTCCGATTAATAAAATTATTGTTATACGTTATTCATTTTATTATTACCGTAATAACGAAAATTATTCTGAGATGATAAGAAATCCTCACATGAAAGTAAAAGGAGAGACGAAGACTTTCGGCTTTTATTACAAAGAAATCTTCAGGGTCTTAGTAATTCTTTCTTTTATTGTCAAGTGAGTATCTCTTATTTTCTTCGTCCACGGGACAATTGCAGAAGCACAAAAAATATTCTAAGAAAATGAGTTGCTTTGCCTCAGTACATACAAACAAAATAATATTGTCCTTAATGGCATATTGATAAAATAGTTTTTTTTCGTGTTTTATTACAAACAAATCTTCAGGGTGATGGTATCTGTCTTTTATTTCCACGTAAATATCTCTTATTTTCTTCACTGGTATCTGTCTTTTATTTCCACGTGAAGATCTCTTATTTTCTTCACTGGTATCTGTCTTTTATTTCCACGTGAAGATCTCTTATTTTCTTCACTGGTACCTCTTTTATTTCCACGTATAGATCTCTCATTTTCTTCACTGGTATCTGTCTTTTATTTCCACGCATAGATCTGTTATTTTCTTCACTGCTATCTGTCTTCTATTTCCACGTGTAGAACTCTTATTTTCTTCACTGGTATCTGTCTTTTATTTCCACGTATAGATCTCTTATTTTCTTCGTCCACGGGACAACTGTGGAAGTACAAAAAAATATTACACGAAAATGCATTGCTGTACCTCAGTACATACAAAATAACATTTTCCTTAATGGCATATTAATAAAACCCTCTATTTTACATTTCACTGAACAGGTGAGTATGATCGCCAGGGTTACACAACTCTTCCACCCGAACCCACTCCAACTCACGGCACAAACTGCCTGGAAAACTGGGATCATTTTGGTGGACATTGTTACAAGGTAAAGAAAAAAAAGTACTTTCACAATTTCAAATCAAATTTCACTTGGACTCTTTCAAATGCTAGTGGCGAGAATCTAATCATTTTTAACCTACGTTAAAAGCAATGCAGAAATTCTTATACCTATCTAATGTCTGCAAATGAAAAGTTTAATTTACTCCAGATTTTGGACGACATGGACAACACATAAAAGTGGTATCTGGAATACAGTTTTTGCCAGTTAATTCCATAATAAAATATGGTGATGCCGAAAATAGCAGTTTATGGAGTTCAATGCTACTGTTTTACTTCCTTGAGACATATCTAAATATCCCCTAATACGTATGCAGTAAGAATGTTTATTCCGTAGCAAGACTTAACGTAATCACTCGTTAAACCATTGCCAGTTTTATGCAGGAATTCCCATTTAAGAAAGAGTAGTGGACGCCCTTTGCAACATACACCAATGGCCGTTGGAGCGGGCAGCTTGATCTAACTCGAATCTGACGAAATGAAAATCAGAATTTCGTTTTGTGCTTTAACCAAAACTTGCTTCATTATCAAAATTATCCACAGGTACTCACGGAAACTCACACCTGGACTGAGGCAGAACAAGTTTGTCAAGCCTACGGCGCTCACCTGGCAAGCATCAACAGTCAAGAAGAAGAGTCTTTCCTACAGCAGTAAGGGAGGGAGTTTTTTTCTTGAGTAAAATAACAAGTGTGATAACTTTTAAGTCAAATAACTAGAGGAACTTTACTCTTATGCGAATAAAAGTGTGGGATATGAAGGATTTTAAAGAATTTGTTTTTTACCTGAAGTTATCCCAGGTTCGCATTTGTAATCAATTTAATTCGCATTTGTACTCATCAATTTAAGAGTCACAACATTCGAAATGTCAGTTGCCGAAAGAATCTTGTCAGTGCATCCTTTCTTTGTAGGTAGTTCACTAATATCAATCTACAGAGCTTACTATCTTGACTTATGACTTCACTTCACAAGCAATCAATGGGTCTTTTTATACTGACATTTTCTGTTTAACTGTCCAGACAACTGACAAAAAGCATCATAAGAATCAATACTCGGATGTTTACTCAATTTCTTTCTTCGCAGAACACTGTGGTACATGTATGACCTTACTTACGATAACCTTTGGGTCGGGCTTCAACTAGACACATTAGCAGGTAAAAAAATGGTTTTCAATTTGTCTTAGCACTTTCCAAAGGATTCCAGGTTATCTTGACATTTTCCAAAGGCTTTCAATTCATTTAAACACTTTGCAAAGGGTTTCAACTTATCTTAACATTTTGCAAAGGCTTTCAATTTATCTTAACGCTTTCCAAAGGCTTTCAATTTATTTCAACACTTTCCACAGGCTTAAAAGGTATACTAACACTTTACACAGGCTTTCAATTCATCTTAACACTTTCCCAAGGGTTTCATATTGACTCTTTCCAAAGGCTTTCAGTTTATTGTAAGATTTGCAAAGGCTTTCAGTTTACCTCAACATTTTCCAAAGGTTTTCAATTTTTCTTAACACTTCCAATGGTTTCAATTTATCTTAACACTTCTAAATGCTTTCAATTTATCTTAACACTTTCCAAAGGCTTTGAATTTACCTTGACACTTTCCAGAGGCTTTCAATTTATATTAACACCTTCCGAAGGCTTTCAATTTATCTTAACACTTTCCAAAGGCTTTCAATTTATCTTAACACTTTCCAAAGGCTTTCTGTCTATCTCAACACGTTCGAAAGGCATTCAATTTATCTTAGCACTTTCCAAAGGCTTTCAATTTATCTTAACACTTTCCAAAGGCTTTCAATTTATCTGAACACTTTCCAAAGACTTTCTGTTTATCTCAACACGTTCGAAAGGCATTCAATTTATCTTAGCACTTTCCAAAGGCTTTCAATTTATCTTAACACTTTCCAGAGGCTTTCAACTTACCTTAAAACCGTCCAAATCTTACTCAGATTTACTTTACAAATATCCCAGAAACGTTAACTTTTGTTGATTTGTTTTTGTTACAGTTCTAGAGCCATTTCTAAAACGAATTTGACTGACAGATTATGAAAATCCCCACAGACAAACACTGGACAGACGGTTCCTCCCTCGACTTCCTGCACTGGGCGTCGGGCCAGCCTGAAATGCACGAGCATGAAAACTGTGCCTCGGCTTATCGTTACGACGTGTCACTCTCTTGCACTGTGTGTGAAACGCATCTCCCATTTATATGCGAGGGAAAGGAGGGTAAGTGAAGGTGTTTCATTCTTCGTTTAAAGGTGTTTCTCTGGAGCGTGGGAATAATGGGGTGTGGAGGCTCCTTTCAAATTCTTGACTGGAATTCTCTTTAATTGGCGTGTCTTTTTATTTATTCATTTATTTGCTCCAGCGGATTTTCAACCTTTGTACCGCATTTACAATGTGTATAACACATTCTAAATATTATTTTCGAAATTCTTTACCATTATACCACCCTCCTTATTATTTTTCATGCTCTGTTGACAAAGAATTTAAAATTCATTTATAAAACAAAAAAATGCAAGAATCCTGAAGGAAATAAACTTCATTTATAAATTAAATTTATAAATGAAGATTGTGAATGGACAGAGCATAAAATATTTTTGATCGAATCTCAAATGAAAATAACGAATGAGGGTTAACTCATCACTAAATAAATAAGTAGAATTAAATTTATTTTACATTTATGAATAGGCTAAAATGAATGAGTGACTGAATGAATAAATGAATGAATGAGCGAGTGATGTGAATGAATAAATGAATTCATTAATGAATGAATGAGTGAATGAAAGAATGAGTGAGTAAATGATTCACTGAATTAATTAACTAATGAGTGAGTGAATGTATGAATGAATTAGAACAGACCTGAACAAGTGAATGAATGAATGAATGAATGAGTTAGAACAGACCTGAATGAATGAATGTATTAATGAATTAGAACACACCTGAATGAATGAATGAATTAAAACAGACATGAATGAATGAGTGAATGAATGAGTTAGGACAGACCTGAATGAATGAATGAGTTAGAGCAGACCTGAATGAATGAGCTAGAACAGACCTGAATGAATGAATGAGTTAGAACAGACCTGAATGAATGAATGAATGAATTAGAACAGACCTGAATGAATGAATGAATGAATTAGAACAGACCTGAATGAATGAATGAATGGCTTAGAACAGACCTGAATGAATGAATGAGTTAGAACAGAACTGAATGAAAAAAACAGTGAATGAATTAATGATTGAGTGAGTGAATGAATGAATGAATGAATGAATGAAAGGAAAACTCCAGGATGAACTATAACAATGCCTCCTTTTACCTAACCAAAGGAACGGTTATCACGACACTATCTCCACCAACATTCGCGCCGGCAGCGAAATGCACCGACGGAGAGGGTGACTGGTACCTCTACAACGACAACTGTTACAAATTCGTGTCCCAAACTGACGAGGACCCTCAGTCCTGGGACAAGTCAGTCGCCCTGTGCCTGGAAGAAGGCTCCCACCTGTCTTCGATCGCTGACGTTGACGAGAACTTCTTTATTGAGTCTATGGTAATTATTGTTTTTTTTTTTATCTTGAAAGCTGGTTAGCCTGCCGTTGCAGTTTCAGAGCAATCATGAAATAAAAGCGATTACAAGAAGATAGCCAGTGTATTGTATGGGTACACAGTTACAAAAAGAATGTATGAAATGAACTGTTATTTTTATTTCTATATTTCAAGAACAAAATCAGTTTATTGATTTCTCTTATATTTTTAGTTTTGGGACGATCAGTATCTGTGTATCATTGTTTCCAGTTTCCAAGAACAACAGAACTATTCACACACGATATGACCCTTTTAATATACGCCTAAGAATATGGAGGCAATGGGATCTTTTAATATATTCTTCATAGGCAAAGGGATCTTTTAATATACTCATAAGAGGCAAAGGGAACTTTTAATATAACCTTAAGAATATAAAGGCAAAAGTCAGTCTTGTGTGAACTCTTTACTGTAATTGTTCAGTTTTCCTAACACTTCCTCACCTAATAAATACCGAGAGTTTGGTATATTTTCATTTCCATTAACCTCCCTGCTTATGTCCAACTTTATAACCAAGGAGAAATTTACCATTAGAAAACCAGACTAATGATACAACTGCCATAAAATGAAAATATATTTGTCGGTTATTTTTTTCAGCTGAGCCAGTTATCAGACGATTTTATCTGGGTGGGCGGAAGAGC
>JANJGK010000033.1:34711852-34729352 GCA_039081455.1 Macrobrachium rosenbergii
ATATTTATTTCTTTTGTATTTTTTATCTAAATAACTGAACTTAACTTTCCAGCGTTAGTTATTCCCTTTTCCTAAGACTTAATTAATCACTCATTTATCAATTCATCTTTATATTGATTTAATTTTGTGATCAGGGCGCTATATTAACATTTATGTATTTATTTTGTATTTTTTATCAAAAGAACTGAAGTTAACTTTCCAGCGTTAGTTACTCCCTTTTCCTAAGACTTAATTAGTCACTCATTCATTCATCTTTTTATTGATTTAATTTTGTGATCAGGACGTTTTATTACCATTTATGTATTTATTTATGTATTTATTTATTTTGTATTTTTTATCAGGACGCAGAGAAAACCTGCGCAGACGAAGGAGCTCATTTGGCGTCAGCTTTTGACATGCACGAGGGCGCGTTACTTTGGATCTTCGGTCAGGACTCAAGCATCGTACACCCGTGGATAGGACTCAACGACAAACGGGTGAGTTACATTGGTAAATACTGGTTTTAATCTGTAGGCTGGGTGACGTTTATTTACTGAGTGCGTTTAACTTTTCAAATGATGCTAAAATATAAGGCGTTTTAGTTTTCGGTTCATGCAAAGGATCAACTGATTGCATCACAATATCTCATTATTATGAATATAAAGCCTAACGCTTCAATAATATATCAGTGACTTGATAACTAATATGGGTTGGTATAGGCACTGCATAAAGAATGCATATCTATCTATCTATCTATCTATCTATCTATCTATCTATCTATCTATCTATATGTATATACATATATATGTATATATATAAATATATACATATACATATACATATACATATACATATACATATACATATACATATATCAGCCGGAATATGAACGAATAAAATTTATTAGTGTAAACTGAATTCGCGACAAGACAATATATTATCATAAAACTTCTTAGTTTACTAACAATCATAATAATAATGATCTAAATTCACATGACCTATTTATGCCTCCCAGATGAACGGCCATTTAAAGCAATTATATAATAATATATAATATAATCCTAAGCAAATAAAATGACACCTAACTCTTACCTATTCCCGGAAAAGGTACAAAGCACTTACGAATGGACAGACAACTGGCCCGTGTCCTACACGAATTGGGGAGAAGACCAACCGCAGGTCAACGTCACTGACAAAAACTGTGTCATGTTGGATTCTGACGATGGCCTTTGGTACAACGAAAAATGCGAAGAACTGAAGCCGTTTTTGTGTAAATACTCAGAAGGTAAGGATTATATTTTTTCTATTAAGTTGATCTGAATATGACGGTTTTATGTTATGAAAATGATTTTCTTGTCTTTGTATGCTTAAACAAATATTAACTCGCGAATACCGTTGAATGTCGAATTCACTCTACCTTAGGAATAATTTACAACTGAGAGTGCAGAATCACTTGTCGGTCATAATTCCCCCTGACTGTACTGTAAGTCATTCCCAAGGTACAGTCAATTCGATACGAAATGGTTTTTGTGGCTTACTGTTTGTTAATATAAAAAGTCATATATGTATGTATGTATGTATGTATGTATGTATGTATGTATGTATGTATGTATGTATGCACATCAGAAAGCTACTGAAAACATATGAACATTAAATAGTATTTGTGGCTTAATATTTGTTGTTGTGTTTGATTTGAATTACAGAACGTTATTACGAGCAGTTTTATCTTATCCAATTGAAGGCCATACAAAACAATAAGATCCACTTGTATGTGTGTATTTATGTATGTTGTATGTAATTCAAAACTGACATTAAAGTAAACTGACCTAATTCAATGAAAAACGATAGTCCACTGAATGGCAAAGTCTAGAAAATACAGTACATTGATTTTAGCTACACATTGCCAAGTTATGTCACCGAATTTAACCCATACAACTTTCTAAGGGTGATTACTTTCTACCACTGGTTAAAAACAGTTTGTTAAGGTACAAACTTGCTTAAATGGAACACAAACCATGATGTCATTTATACTATTCATCTTTTGATTGTCAAGGTACAAACTTGCTTAGATGGAACACAAACCATGATGTTATTTATACGATTCATCTTTTGATTGTCAAGGTACAAACTTGCTTAGATGGAACACAAACCATGATGTCATTTATACTATTCATCTTTCGAAAAATTATGATCGATGTGACTAAATTCAGTAAAAAGATGTATAAACAGAAAAAGATATTCAGACATTTTTTGACTACGTACCCTGACCAATCCAGATCAGGCCCCGTCACCCGGCCCACCTGTGGCAGGTCACTGCCCAGACGACACCTGGACTAATCTACCTGGCTCTTACTGCTACCTGGCAGTCACGGATACGAAGAGCTGGAATGATGCAAACGCCTTGTAAGTTTTTACCTTTTTTTTTACAAGCGTTTTTGATTGATAAAAATGTTTGCAAATGAATAAGTAACAGAGACTCATAGGCAAATAGGTTGCTTATTTGTTGTGAGGGGAATATGATACGTGGATAGTACACAGAAACTCACATGTTATTGAATGTTTTCTTTTTTATAAAATCATTTCATTCTGGAAAACCTCTCCAAGTCTTTAACATGGCTTAATAATCGTCTCCCAAAACCTGCCTTACATCCATGCTTATATGAAAGAATTCCCTTTTCAATGTTTTCATATAAATGGGATTTCTCAATATAGTATCTGAAAATACTTTATCAAGTTCATTATTAAATTTAACAAGAAGACTTTAGCAAGCTTTAACTTTACCACGAAGGCCCAGACTTGGGCAAACTTGCCAAAGATATCAATATTTTCCTCATTCATGTTTCCCAGTTGGTAAGTCTCTTAAACCATACCCACTTACGCATCCTAGCTGCGTGTTTTTTTTATCGAGTTTGTGAAATGGTGAAATTGGACACGAATCAATTATTACAGCTGCCTCTTCATAGACGCCAACCTCACCTCCATCCACTCGGCCGAGGAAAACGCGGTTGTCAAACACGGCCTGAAAATCCTGAAGAGCAATATCTGGATCGGTCTCATTCAGAAGAAGAGTGGTGAGTTTACTTCGCAATCTCTCTCTCTATTTTTTAATGTTTATGTCACTTAACCCCTGATATCATTCATTAACAGTCTACAATCACTGTTTCCACCGTGCCTCAGTAGTGTAGTGCGCTACACTGCACCGGGACCCGGCGCTGTCCGTCATGTCTTCCCTACCCTCCCGATCCTCTATCTACTCCGCCTCCACCCGGGGTGGACAAACAGGTTTGCAGGCGGAGGGTGGATGTGTCATGTCTCCCCTACCCTCCCAATCCTCTGCCTACTCCGCCCCCACCCGAGACGGACAAACAAGATAGATCCACTCGGATTTTATTGTTATTAATTCTCAAGAAGTTTTTATCCTATACTCCTCAACCCTCATATTTAACAATCATGAAAACAAGTGACACTTTTTTTCGGCTGATAATTTTGTTCATCTGATGTCCCGTAAAACGGCAACTTATTCTATTATAATAATAAAAAAATATATTTTTACAAATTTCTGAATACTGTTTCATGAGGGGAGGGGGGGGGGGTTATTGCTTTGGTCACTTTAAAAAACCAAAGTTTGTTTTCAAAAGTTTGGAGTCTAAATTAAATATGTGTCTTGTTGACTGCATGACAGGTTAGGCCATACATTCAGATAACCAAATTACATTGTTAATTAATGCTTTATGTCATTAAACAGCAACGACTTTAAACTTTACACGAAGTGAACGAAAAATACGGATTTAAATCTATTTGAAGGGAAAGATCCAGTTCATCAAACAATAAATACGAACTGAATCTTTCAATATCACATTAGGTCTCGTGCCTAACTGCTAATCACTTCGAAAGGTTTTGGCTGGTCTGACGGGACCCCCCTGGATTTCCTGAATTGGGCGGACGGTGAACCCAGCTTTGACTACGAGCAGTGTACTGAATTCTACCAAGAGGACGGGAAATGGAACGACCTTTCCTGCGACAACTTCAGACCTTTCATCTGCAGAACTGCCAAAAGTGAGGACGTTTCCTTCAAGTTATCTTAACTGGCTTTTTCTGTGATGATTTCCATAATGATATGATAGTAAGAAGCGACTGAGGAGGGTTTCTTTATATATTCTTAACCTAACCTTGTCTGTAGTGATTTTCGTAATGATAAAATATGTGATAAAATATATCTAAATTTACCAGCAATAATAGAGTGACATCGTTTTTTTTTCTACAATGATTTTCATCATGACAGTAATAAGCAGAACATGACGATGTGATAAAAATATTTAAACTTACTAACAATAATAAAGTGACATGGTTTTTATCAGCAATGTTTTTATAATGATAGTGATAAGCAGAACATGACGATATGATAAAAATATTCAAACTTACTAGCAATAGTGAAATGACATCGTCAATTATATTCATCAATAGAAGTTATACATTTTCATCAAAAGGATTGAAATATATAAATAAATAAATATAATATATATATGTATATATAATATATACATATATATATATATATATATATATATATATATATATATATATATATATATATATATATATATATATATATATATATATATTAATGTTGCTACTCTCCCACAGTCCCGGACAGTGAGCCAACCAGTCCAACAGACGCCCCCGTCCCCCCAACGGACTACCCCTACGGAGGAGGTACGTCAGGTGACCAATGAAAAAGATTAAATTAAAATTAAAGTTAAATACAATTTTTAAATTGAAAAAAAGTTAATTAAATTAAGCCCAAGCGATTGTTCATTGACAGTATCTCAATTGCAATTTCTCCATTTTACCAAAAGGCGTTTAAAAAGGTATTTTGGCGAGATGATAAAATAAATTAAAGTTAAATTTGATTTTGAAAGTGAAAAAGATAAATAAATAAATCGAAAGCCATTTTACGTTAATATTTTCCTCACAGTAATTTCTCCACCTTATCAAATTCCATTTACAAAAATATTTCGGTGAAATTAATAAATAACAATATTTAAAATAGAATTAAAGTTGAATTTAAATTTCAAATTGAAAAAGATCATTAAATTAAGCCCAAACAATTGTTCATTAACATTATCTCAGTAGAAATTTCTCCATTTTATCAAAAGCCGTTTAAAAAGGTATTTTGGTGAGATGATTAAATAAATTAAAGTTAAATTTGAATTTGAAAGTGATAAAAGATAAATAAATGAACCAAAAACCAATTTACACTAATGTCTTCATAGCAGTTCCTCCAATTGTAAAAAATATTTCGGCGAAATGAATAAATAATATTTATATGACTATAGCTTTCATTCATTACTAACTGCCTGTTGACTTCTCAGATGGACTAAGTGGCGGCGCAATATTCGGCATCGTTATAGCCGTCATTTTCGTCTTTTCTGTTGTTGGGTTCGTAGGAATTTCTTACATCAAAAGGAAAAACGGCACCTCTGGAGGATTTAGTCCTAGTTAGTATCAGGCTTTGAATTATATTTTAATTTTTTCTTAATCAAATTTCATTTTGTTTTTCACGATGATTATGGTAAATGATGGCATTACTTATCTCTCTATAGAAGCTTTCAAATAATACATTTCCCAGTTACTAAAAATATAGAAATAAAAGATGTGTCACCTTGCGTTTCTTGTTTAGTTTACTATTCCTCTCTGTTGTATAAAAAAAACTTGATAAAATTTTCAGAAGAAGAAAAATATGTACTTCATTATGAATAGAGTATTTAAAACAGTATTTTTCCCAGTTACTAAAACTATAGAAATAAAAAATGAATCACCTTATGTCTCTTGTTAAACTTACTATTCCTGTCTGTTGTTTACAAAAACTTGATAAAATTCTCAGAAAAAGAAAATTATACACTTCAATATGAATCGAGTATTTAAAATAATACTTTTCCCAGTTTCTAAAAATATAGAAATTAAAGATATATCACTTAGTGTCACTTTTAAAGTTTACTTCTTTTTCTGTTATATAAAAACTTGATAAAGTTCTAAAAAAAATACACTTCAATATGAACAGAGTATTTAAAATAGTACTTTTCCCAGATACTAAAAATATAGAAATAAAAGTTATATTACATTGTGTCTCTTATAAGGCTTACTATTTTTTTCTGACGTATAAAGAATTTGGTAAAGTTCTAAGATAAAGAAAAAATACACTTCAATATGAATAAAGTATTTAAAATCATACTTTTCCCAGTTACTAAAAATATGGAACTAAAAGGTACATTACACTGAGTCACTTCTAAAATTTTCCAATTCTGTCTTTTGTCTAAAGATTTTGATAAAGTTCTAAGATAAAGATAAATGCATTTAAATATGAGTAAGTTCATTTATTAAGCTGTCTTTTCGACAAATTAAATAACCGTTGCATGACAAGTAAACAGAATATTAAAATTTGAGAAAACAGATATCTGTTCCAGTCAGCTGTTCATTGCTATGTGACAATTATTGCCTATGTATCGAAAGGAAAATCTGTGCTAATCAGTTCTTCGTAGTTTTGTGACAATATTGCCGAAATACTGGAAAAAATATATTTGATTATGCATCTCCCATTTACCCATTTTTTCGTCCATTAGGTCAACGAGGTGGTGCGGTGGTTAATCTCTCTCCCATCAGCGACGGCAAAGGGTCAACTGTTGCTTATTTCAACCCTACTGATACAACCGACGCTTAAAGTGATCTACCTTCAATCTTGGGTTTAAATGATCGCTTTCTATAAACAGTCACTGATCACTGTGTTGATCTATCACCAACGACTTCGGAATTTAGTCATTGATTACTGCGTTGATCAATGACCGGTGACTTATATATATATATATATATATATATATATATATATATATATATATATATATATATATACATATATACACACACATATACAGTGCAGCTTCAATGACACTAATTCATAGACTACTCTGAGCAAGGCGTTTGAAAAACATTCTTGTAATTATACATCTGAACTAAGCACGTTAAGCTGTTTACTTTTTTTTTTTTTTAAATCGAAGATTTATTCTGTGTGCTCTACAAAAAGTGTTGAACACTTAACTTGTAAATAGATTATTTAGTTTCAAAGCACAATAATGATAGCAAATTAGTGATGCACATGGACTGATAATAAAATGCAATGAACATATCTCACTGTTTAAGAAAGGAAAGCAAGAATTCCACACTTAAATTTAGAAAATTAGCAGAGAAGTACATCAATACAGGATTGTACAGTAAAAAAGAAGACAACTTTGCTCTCCTACGTTAATTTGAAAGCTGAATGAAAGATCGTTTTTCTATATATCGTCTATATTATCGGCACTTAATATGGTGACATATGATATTACATTCCAAAATCCATATGACAGCCAATGTTCACGAAAATTAGTTCAATTTTTCTACAATTCTATGATTTTCCTGTAAATTATGTATCATTCTGGAAATGTGTCAAGTAAAATTGTTACATATGAATGGTTATTTGTTTTTCCTTGTAGTGAAGTATTTCAGTTTCAGGTGATGGTTATATAAAAACAACGACTCTAGACATGTGTCGTACTGCCATAAATGTTTAACCATGGAATCTAATGGAAGTCCTTTATAATATAAAAGACAAGATGTTTTTGCCAGAAAAATAAACCAAGATTCAGTACGAAAATAACAGATAAAATAAATTATTTATGGATTATCAAAATCTTGAACCCTTCCATACAATTTTCAATTGTTTGGTTTACAGCCCATGAGTAGCACTGGGCCTATGTATATCTCGATGATAAAACAATATAAGTGAATGATGACTCGAAACACATTAAATTATAGTGAATATTAACATAATAATAATTCATTTCTATGGGTTAATCATGGTAAAGCAGAGAGAAGACAACAGCTTACTTGTAGGCCTACTCGAATATACAGGCGTCTTCGTGACCATCCACAAGAAAGACTGAATCAATGCGCATAAAATAAACAAATATAAATAAATAAATACAAATAAAACAACTGAAAATGTTCCATACGGTGGAAAAGAATATTATGCAGGCGTACAAGCAGGCAGATGTCCAGAAATAACCCTTTTGCAACACGAGAAAGAGTTTGTATTCATCGAACCAATTGAGAGCGAGTAGAGAAAAAAAGTGATTTACTTTAGTATACCATAAAGTTACGTTCTCTTTTGTTTCTTTAGTTTTCTTTACTATGATTTCAGCGGTGACTTACTTAAAGGGATCGCCTCTCCCCAATGCACGGAAAAGTGATAATTTTATTTTTCTTTTACTAAATGTCGTTTAGCTTTGTGTTTTTGCCTGGAATAAGGAAATCTAAAATTTTAATTTCGTTATTATCGAAAAATTTCTAGGTAATGGCAAATCATTAGCAATGATGGCGTGATGTTTAGTGTAAAATTTACGTTCATAATCATTTCTTTAAGCTTTATCGTTTTTGCCAAGGGACGGCAGTTAAGTGAACAATTAACAAATAAATAAATGAATGAATAAATAAATAAATTAAGATCCCTCACTAATTGGAACGATCAATGACTCGGGAGAATGATGTTCAGATTTGTAATTTGTTCATAATTCACTTTATTTTTCCAATGTCTCCCTTAAATTAGGCTACATGTAAACTATTTCGTGAATATAATCATTTATAAGAGGGAAAAATTAGCCTGCTGATGGATTATATATGTATTTCTGTACGGTATGACGTGTCAATGTAATGTTGTAGTGCTTTGTGGAGAAAAAAGTCTTGTGTAAATAATCTTTTCCATCCCAAACTTATTGCTACTTGATGACAATAAGCCTTGTTCAGCTATACAAGTAACGTGTTTTTTTTTCCACTGCTGTAAATTATGAAGAATTGTACTATTACATATTTGAGTTCATAAGGAGTTTATTTTTTATTGAATAACTCACGTAAAAAAATAAAAGTTTTGTACTTCTTGTATTAGAGATCTTTCTCAGAGTATCGGGTTCTGAGATTTGGGAAATGTGAGTCTCTCACGTACTATTGAGTTACCTCAAGCTTGCTTGCTTTATTTATTTATTTATTTATTTATTTATTTATTTTGACACTTGATTTCGAGAAATCTTGAAAAGCGCGAATTTTTACAAGAAAAGATATAAAGGATCCGATTAAAAAAAAGTGTCTAATGCTATGGTAATCGTTTTTATGAAACATTTAACAAAAAATATAACTCCTACAGAATATTAGAGTAAAAAAAATAAGAAATATTAATGACAAGAACCATTAATGAATTTGCATAAGTTTTTTTGTTAGACTGTGCACTTGTGAAAAAATATACAATTAAATGAACTTAATTTGAATGGAAGTGTTTTTCAAGATGAAATTTTTCAGAAATGCTAAAAAAAAAATCTACGGCAACAAAACAAGGCAAAAGAAAATCTTCAAAACTCACTATTATTTTTTTCTAAAGGAAGGAAATTACTTAAGAGTAATTCTCCATAAAGATAAATTTAATTTCACAGAGAACTTGCAAGAATATCGAACTTAATGGTGCCTTTAATGAATGGCGGCCCCCCCCCAAAAAAAAAGATTAGAAGTCCTTTTCCTTGTAACAGAGTCCTTAATATTTTTTTCCGCTAAATCGTTCCAATATATCAACTAGCAATATTTCTAAAAGACAAGAACACGAATCGAGCCCAAACGTACCTTATCAGGACCACAACTCTGATGTAAACGTTATATAAAGACCACAGAGAGAGAGAGAGAGAGAGAGAGAGAGAGAGAGAGAGAGAGAGAGAGAGAGAGAGAGAGAGAGAGAGAGAGGGGGGGGGGGGGCGGGGTTGTCAGGGAATCAGCCAGCGTGAAAGAAGTTTAATATATGCAAATATTCAATTAAATTTCCGTTCCCTGCCAGACGACACAGCCGAGGTTGTTTTCATTCCTCGTGTCTTTCATTCCAATTTTCTCTCAGAAAGAAGAAGAATGGACGTTTATATAATGCTCCCCACTCTCATTACGCAGTACCGACATAGAACGGCTATCAAAATATAGCAAGAAATGCCAGCTATTAGGCTCCAGTCACGTACATTTTGACACTTGATTGAACAGAGGATTAATGATTCATCAGACTCCGACAACGTCCTAAAGGCATGTGTCGGAGATTAGTCGACAGTCGACAGCAGGTTTTCCAACATGTCAAATAAATATAAAAATACGTTCACATATCCCTTCTAACTCCTTTCAGTTCTGTTTAAAGTGATTATTGGCAAACATTCTTTCAACAAATTCATCAATTCTCTGAAGTTCTGATTTTCTTTTAACATAGGACTAGTAACTTGCTGAAGTTTTATATGGAAAGCAGTTTTGGCTGGGAAGCTACATATCTGGTAAAATACGACGTATACTGCCTTACAGATAACTGGAGAACTAACATACTGAAAATCATACGTTAGGTTCAGAATAATTACTGAAGGTTTCATAGACACTTCACCTTGATCTTCCATTTGTGAATTTGTGATTTATATAACATTAAGTAACTATATCATTCAATGGATAAGTAAACTAAATGAAATATCCCACACTGACTTTAGAACAGGAACTTTGGAAACGATGTTTATACTTTCGGTAAATAGAAATGTATCAACAGCGTTTACACAGCAGTTTTTAGCCTCTACACTACAAGAAAAGGTAGTGAAAGACGGCGGGATAAACCCGTAGAGTTTACAGAAGCTGGCTTGTATATTTCAGCTTCTTTGGGACCGCCAAACTCAAGAAGGATGAGACGATTTTGGAGACATGGTGGATGTTGTTGATTTTGATAAAGATGGCTTTATGACAGCACGGGTTCTTACTTATAGGTCAGCCCGTAATAAAGACGTGGGAAGAAGTCTATTTAGGGGGCCAGCGATGCTGACGGGACGGCATTTTCCCGAGATGTAACCAAGTACCAAGACCTTTCTCTGAAAAAAGCGGGACGCCATATCCTAAAAACTAACCATAGAATTTTCTTGAAAATAAGCTCATGTTTCCCACACCCAAGTTACTTCAGAAGAACGAATCGAATCTAACCTAACCTAACCTAACCTACAGTAACCTAGGGGCATCCACCCCCCTCCCCCAAAAAAACCGGGGCTGGTGCAATACTAGCATACATCTCAGGAATTTGCGGACGGGACCAGCCAAAATACTCATTGGTTGCCAGTGGCTTATGGTCCCGAGCGAAGCCTTCTCCTAGTTGTTGCTATTTATGATTAAGCTGGCGTTATACCATGCTGTTGCTCATTGAGCAGCCCCTAACTTCTCCCAGACACAGGGTAATTATTTTAATCAGCTGAAATTTGGTAATAATTCTTGTCCGTTTTTTTCTAAAATGAACACGGAAATAAAATTTCAAAAAATTATAGCTAAATATAGACATTATTTCTCGAATAAATCAATAAAATTACAAATAAAGAATTAAATCGTCGTTAAAATAAATTAATGGTCTAATGTTTAATAATACTCCTCGTCTTCTGGTCCATAAATAAAAAAAATATAGCAACAAAAGTTAGAGCCCAATACAAACGACATTTTTCGATTAAATCAATAAAAACAAGAATAAAGAATAAATATTACCACTATATTAAATTCATTAGCTAATGCTTAATAATATTCTTCGTTTCCTGGCTCAAAAATATAAAGCAAAAATATAGTAAAAAAAAAAAAGTCAGAGTCAAAATACACACAATATTTTTCGATTAAATTAATAAAAATATGAATGAAAAATAAATATCATTGCAATATTAAATTAATTAACTAAAGTTTAATAGTATTCTCCGTCCCTGGTTCAAAAACAGAACACAAAAATATAGAACCGAAATATAAACGATCTTTTTCGATTCAATTAATAAAAATATTAATAAATAATAAGTAGCATCGCAAATATGAAATTAATAAGCTAACGTTTAATAGTATTCTTCGTCCCGTCGTTCAAACATAAACAGAAAAAAATAATAAAAAAGTTGGAACCAAAATGCACACAATATTTTTCGAATTAATCGCCAAAACACACACAATTTTTCGAATTAATCGACAGAAACATCAATCAATCAAAATATCATTCCGGTCATGAGCATGACAAATAAAATTCCAAATTAAACATAACTGGCCATTATGCTTTATGGGGTCTAATATCCGCCTTTCCCAAATGCTCTCTAATGATGAATAATTCTTATTCAGAGGGGAAAGTTATTTTGCGAATAATTCATGGGCAGTTTCATTAAACCCCATTTATGGGTCACAGTACCATTAGTGTAATGATTCTGTGGAAAGGTTTTGGAATGTGTATGTGTGTGTATGAATATATATATGTATAATATATATACATACATATATATATATATATATATATATATATATATATATATATATATATACATATAGATATATAGATACACATATATATACTGTATATATATATATATATATATATATATATATATATATATATATATATATATATATGTGTGTGTGTGTGTGTGTGTGTGTGTATGTGTGTGTGTATGTATGTGTTTGTGCATGTTTTTGACCATAAAATTGCTTTTGCATGTATATTTATTTTCCTGTTCTTTTTCGTATTATTGAAGAAAGGGAATATTGTAGCAGTATTTAAAAAGGAAAAATTATAAAATAGTAGATTTGTCTGAGCATCAAAAACATTCTACTTGGCTGAAAACATTTGGAAGCCTTGGTACATTAGAATATTTTCAGCGCTAACGTCTGGGAAACATGCTATGAGTGCGATTAATCATAAAACTGAAGTATTCAATACCTTTTTCACTGAAAACTAAATAAGAGAAAATTAGTGAATCAGTGCTCTTAACCAATCGGGAAAATGATAGAATCATCAATGTATTTCACGAAAATATAATCAGTTTTATACCTTTTCTTACATTCTATATTTAATACTGTATATTAATACTGAAAATTGTTTTGCATCCAGAGATCCTATTATCAAAATCATCTTTGTTGGCTGCTAATACTGAAGAAAAAGGTACGGTAACTACTCTATCAAAGTTAACTTTTTGTTGATAATTGTTTTACTCATATTGATGGCCTGGGAACTATGGTGTCACTACGCGTTCGAAAACTGAACTTAATTTAAAGTTAAGTAATTTAAAGTTAAATTTATTTAACAATTAGTGAAAGACAAAACTGAATATAAACTGCAATTACGAAATTAAGAAATTTCAACAAAAAATATATTTGCGATCATTTCTGCCTGAAAATTATATATTTAAATGGTGCATTAGGACCCGCATAGTAATGATAATGAAACATTAATTATGCGTACATAATTATTTGGCTGCCCCAGTGTAAAATATAGAGACGGAATTTGTTTAATATTACATGATGCGTTACCAATTTACAATTGAAATTTGTGGCCGAACTCTGTTTGCCAGAGTCAAATTTTATATATAAGCTCACCAACTCTCTCTCTCTCTCTCTCTCTCTCTCTCTCTCTCTCTCTCTCTGTGTACATATGGTCGTAAATACAGGCACTCACATCCATCCATACATACATAAATACACACACACACACACACACACACACACACACATATATATATATATATATATATATATATATATATATATATATATATATATATATATATATATATATTTATATATATCACCATGTTTTTGAAAAACCCTCCCATATATAAGGAAAATTAGAAAGCAGGCGAATGTCCCTTGCTATGTGGACATGGCGGGCAGGTGAAATATATGCACGTAATTTATTTATATATAAACACCTCTGCGCAGGCGCATACTTTATCCAACTTCAGTGAGCTCTGAGTCCCATCGCTTCACATAACTACTCGAATATTTTCCCTGTAATATGTTGTTTTAATGGTGTGAGAATTCATTCATCTTTGGATTAATACTCTAAGAACCTTCAGCGGAAACTACAGGTTTATGGTAGCACAAACTGCAGAAAGTCTTTGGATTAATATTAAAAATAAGATAGCCAACAGACAATCTAGGCTTATGAAAAGGCAGAAAAGAGTGAAAGAGGAGTGTTGGCTGGGAAACCGCCCCAAATAAGTTCCGAACTTTGCCATCTCAGAGATAATCAGAGTGAATGGAAAAACGCCCTTAGGCCTGGAAGTTTGATGACGTGTTTGTGGATTTTTGCTGATGTAGATGAAGAAGTTTGAACATTCTGAAGAATTTCCTTACATTGGTTTATTTTTCTCTCTTTCTACCAAGTTTGTGTCAGTGACAGTTTTGGGGGAATGAGGAACAGCCGTGAAATATTTCGGTGATGAATCAAAATTGATGTCTTAGCTTATTTATGTCATGAAAGGACTAATATAGTTTTAGAAGATGGCTCTATATATTTTACTTTCTTTTATTCCCTAAGTATTTATAAAATTATACCATATTCTTAGGATGGTTTCAATTCTCTTAGGATGATTTATTCTTCTCTATTTAATCTTATTGAAAGAATAGGATAATTTTGTTTTCAGCAGAAACCCAGCGTATGCAAATATGTCATATTTAATGAACTGCTTGATAATATTATTCAACATATTTTTCTAAACATTAAATTTTGAAAGCTTCTCCAACAATGACGCCAATGAGAGAGAGAGAGAGAGAGAGAGAGAGGTGAGAGAGAGAGAGAGAGAGAGAGAGAGGAGAGAGAGAGAGAGAGAGAGAGAGAGAGAATACTTCTAGGAATTCTATTTGTTGACCTGTACTGCATTCCGTCAAAAATGAATGCTTTATATTTAACCCCACTTGTCCTTTTGAAGCTTATAATGCCATTTCCTCAATTGTAAACATACAGAAGTACTCTCTAAATATGCTAGTTCAATTGCAAGTGTTACTTTGTGAAAAATCAAATGAGTTTATCATCCTTTTGGTGTTTACAATATCAAAGTGGGCATTGGTCAAAGGAGCAAGGGTATCATGGGAGGTAGATATATATACATACACACACACACATATATATATATATATATATATATATATATATATATATATATATATATATATATATATATATATATATATATATATATATATCTGTGTGTGTGTACAGGATCAGCACTTTAACTTTTGACTAATATATAGATAGATAGATAGATAGATAGATAGATAAAACAGAAATATAGATATGACTGCATTTACGTTTAAGGATATAATGATGGTGTCTTCTTGTTGGAACGTCAGTCCAATGTCTTTCGCATAATTCTTATTGTTTTCCCTTTTTTTAAATATATCATAAGGAAAAAATTGCTCCACTGTTCCACAATTCTTGATTTTTTAGCTCATAATAATACACCTAGAAACCAAAACCCAAAAAATAATAAATAATAAATAAATAAATAAAATAAAATATGTACCGTGAATTTTCTTAAGGAAGAATATTTGAAAATTAGCGATGGCTATTCCTCTAATGAGGTCACGTACTGTGTTCGAAACAGACGAGAGAGAGAGAGAGGAGAGAGAGAGAGAGAGAGAGAGAGAGAGAGAGAGAGAGAGAGAGAGAGAGAGAGAGAGAGAGATCTTTTCATTCGTCTAAGGTTGGGGCTTATTTGGATAAAATGTCAGCTGGGTTGACAATGGTCTGCTGGGATTATGCATTATCTCTTCTATGAATCTACATCTAGGTTTGAATTTTTCTGCTTTCGTAAACCATAGGCAACTACAGCCTTCTTGTTAATGATAATAGGAAATCAAATTAATATTTTCTGTCACATATGTTACTCATGAAAACTTGTTCCTAGAAATAATTTTTAGGAAATCTCTTAAAAGGGTATCGTCACATGCAATAAAGTTTAATAGCATTTGAGTTTGTTACTTTGTTATATCAATACTTCTTAGAAGTGTAGTTATCATATAAAATTCAAAAGCATTAAACTTGTTGCTCTAAATAAAGTTTAAACCTGAAGCATGTCGGTAATTACTGACATGTTTCATTGATATGAATGTTTTTTTTATTCCGTCAATTTTTCATTTTTATCATTTTTTTTATCACGTTTCCTCTGTCATGTTTCCTTAATGATTGTTTTTTTTATTGCGATAATTTTTTCATTTCATAATTTTTTTTATGTTATTGCTCTTCCTCTGTCATGTTTCCTTTAATATGATTTTTTTGTATTTTAATTTTTTATTTTTATAATTCTTTTTTTTTTATGTTCTCACTCCTCCTGTTTCATTTGCGTTAATGTCCATTTCCTAATCCCACGAACTTTCGTAGTCATCAAATTTTATATAAATTTTTTTTTCTGTACGCATTTTGCCGTTGCTGCAATATCATTTCCTTCCCTGCGGGAGTCCAAATATTCTTATTATTCTACGTAAAATTCTCAGGCAATGTTTTATCCAGAAGCCCCCTTTCGTCTGGTATCATATTATTTTTCCACGTTTGAAACTACTCTTCCTAATAACATGCCCGGATACTTGCCAATACGTTCTCCTTAATTCCTACATTTTTGTGGGCCCTTTCTTCCGTGACTTACGGATACCTATTTAATGATTATGCTCAATCATTGATTTTTCGAAGTTTATGAGGACAAGACTTAACTAAGCATTTAATACGAATTTAGAAAGAGGTTTTAGAGGCGATTATGCTTTTGTTTGTCAATTATTCGCGTCAAGACAATAGGTTTATTATAAAATGACTTATAATAATAATTATTCCATCTTCGATCTCGTTATTTTTAAAAGAGCTATTCAGACAATACATTTATGTGTTATACTGTTTATGTAGAGAATTGCATACAAACGTGATTGATTCCAAGTAATAATTCTAACATAAAAGCTGAATATAATTAATGAAATGCCTTCCTAATTATTCCATCTCCTAAAAAAAACTCAGGTTATTATTACTGAACAGCCTGCAACACGCTTAAACCAAATAACATTCGAGATAAAAAATATTTCCACTTCACATTTCATTCGAAAAAATCTGGGCAGAGAAAAATAACGTTTCTCTTTCTCTCAACAATAATACAAAAGGAACGACGGACAAATAATTCTGACAGACGAGTAGAAATTTATTTAATGACTGGGGCTGGATAGATAGAAGGGGAAATAGACAGATGAACGTGATCAATTCCTTTTATGGACCGAGAATTACGTGTCTGAGAATTTCCTTTCTCATGAAACTGAAGTATTTCATTGTTTAAAGAGGTACGCTTTTCCCTGTATATTAAACGGAGGTACGAATTCGTTTGTCTATCATCTTGAATGAATGGAATAGGTTTTTTTTTTCATATGAAACTCAGCGTGCACAAACTTCGAAATGGGAATTAGAGAATAATAAATAAAATTAAAATAATAAATACTAAACAAATATTGAACAGACAAAATACTGTCAGTCCAAAGATAGACGTGGTTGATTTTCATTTGAATCCAAAACTAATTTCGATATCAATAACACGTACAAAATTCGTAATGAATATTAAAAAATAATTACCAAAATAAAAAAATAAAAAAATAATAAACAGGTAAAATACTGGCTGTCCAAAGATGGTCG
>JANJGK010000033.1:34736852-34739662 GCA_039081455.1 Macrobrachium rosenbergii
ATAGGACGAATGGGGTTAAAATATGAATGTAGCAATGCAATTGAATTTACTAAAATTTTCAGGGAAGAATCAACTGGATTACAAACTGATGAGTTTGAAGATCAATTAGACCAAGTATTCAGATAGGTTTACAAGATCAGATTTACAGGGTGGAGATAAGGCCACTCAAACGTTGTTCTGAAGAGCAGAGGAGTGATAACAGACAAATGCACAAAAAATATGGAAAGCTGAGACATCTGCAAAAGCATATATGAAATGGAAAAGGTCACGGATAACAAGGAAGAAGGTAATTCTTTCTTTCTGCCCTGTCTCTACCTCGGTCCAATTTCTCAATTCTTTTTTGGTGAAGATTTCAGGTTACCAGGTAACCTTAGCCTCGTCGTAATCACATGATTAAAAGAGCAAAAGTTTTGCTTGCAAATAAACTAGGCCGCTGATGGAGAGATATTTTGGCTTACAATGCGTACAGGAACTCATACGCAAATACGCTATATGCGTCAAGCATTGTGCTTTTGTTTACTGTACGTGTGTAAATGATACTATACTAACAGGTATTAACAGACCAGCAGGCGCCGCAATGATATATTCCCAGCCATTTTCCTTAAGTATGTCATAAAATAACGAATCTGAACATGGATAACGATTCATGTTTGTTGTCAGTAATTTGCAATTTCCACTTCCCTAAAATAAATCACACGCACACACTCTCTCTCTCTCTCTCTCTCTCTCTCTCTCTCTCTCTCTCTCTCTCTCTCTCTCTCTCTCTCTCTCACTTTCCTAAACGAAACCAAAAAAATATATCACCTCAATAATCTGCGTTACCTAAAAAAAAAAAACAACTCTCTAACAGCTTCATTCTTTGAAGTAAAATCTCAAACGCTCGCACATTTCCACAAAAAAAAAAAACCCTTACATAAAATCTCAAAACACAAACACACCTTGCCTCACATACTTGTTCTGCAATGTTGCTCCAATATCGAGAGAGGAAACACGATCTTCACCGTTCGTTTTGGAAGACCGGCAGAGAGAGAGAGAGAGAGAGAGAGAGAGAGAGAGAGAGAGAGAGAGATGAGAGAGAGAGAGAGAGAGAGAAACCTCTATTTGCACGATGGGAAACCTTGTTCCACAACAACTTCCCAGTGTTATTCTCCTCTTTGCGGCCGGCTGCTTCCTGCTTCTGCGTCAGAAACTATCCATTTTCAATCCTTGTTAGTGGAGACGAATGGTCTACTACCATTTGTACGTATTGTTTATCAAAGAATGTTACTTTCTAGAACTGACCTGCGTGCGCGCAGCCACATTCTTAAAGAATGAAACCATATTTCTGTCTTTCTCAATCTCTGTCATCATGCATCCATATTCTTAAAGAATAAAACCTTATTTCTGTCTTTCTCACTCTCTGTCATTATGCAGCCATATTCTTAAATAATAAAACCACTGTATTTAACCATTTTATTCACTGCGTATAACTGAATCACGAAAAATATGGAACGTGATGAATTTATATAAATAGAGACAAAATCCACGAAGGAAAGATAAACAGTGGAGTAATGCAGGGCCTTTCGACTTCCTTGTCCTTAACTCAGCAGACTGCTAAGTAAAGGACAAGAAGTCGGAAGGCCTTGCAAGTACTCCACTGTTTCTCTTTCCTCCGCGGGAATTTGTCTATATTTGTCTATATTCACTGTGTGTCTCAGACACTGAACCTCAAACTCGCTGGAGGAGACAGGACACGACTCCTGGAGGAAAGGAGGTCATAGTTATCAGAGAAAAGCCCTAACTGCGCAGAATCAATTAACCCCTTAGCTTAATGTAGGTTACACGACTGCCTGAGATAACGGGGAATCGCTCTTATTCCACAAAATAAAACGATAAAACTTTTGCTGAAGAAGAATACTTATATAAGAGGGATAAACAGCAATGGGTTTCGAGAGAAAACAAGGCTCTAGAGATGAGATAAAAGTTATCTTTTGAGTCATTCCTTTCAAGGACATCAGGGTAATTGCCATAATGTGCTGTGGTGAAGGAAGACATTTTAACACCAATATCAAGTTCCTTGAGGTCCCAGAGCAAATACATTTTGTGGCGTCTCCAATACAAACTTCAAGAAACATTTATAGAAGAGTGTGGATACCGACCAAGTGAGGAACAGACTGAGAGACTAAATAACAAAAATTACGACAGAGCTGTGTTTCAATTACGATATTGCTTCAAAGAACGTAATAAAATATGACTCCCAATTACATATACCCTACACTACAGGTCAGGCTTATTAAATGTTTCATACATTTTGATGTACAGGTCATTTTTTTTAACTAGATTCGTTAACTAGAACCAGCTGATAATAATTTGCCTATTTGTCAAAGCTAAACAATGATTTATTTTTAAGAGCGATTAAACTCTCACTCTCTCTCTCTCTCTCTCTCTCTCTCTCTCTCTCTCTCTCTCTAACTCTCTCTCTCTCTCTCTCTCTTCTCTCTCTCTCTCTCTCTCTCTCTCTCTCTTACTCTGAATCATAAAGATTTTTTTTTCGTATATTTTCGCTAACAAAGAACAGATACCAGAAATTGTTTAGGAACACTCCCTACTGATAAAGGTCATCGATTTCAGTCTTTCTCCCTTCGGTGAAAATCATCCGAGTTTTTCTGAGTTCCCTCAGGATTTGATAAAGGAGGGCCTTGGTAACAAGAACTGTTAATACTACTTTTATCACTATTACTATTACTACCACTACTACTGCTGCAAATCCGGGTTCCATTACTATGCCCATTTCAAGAACTCTTTCTGATAACAATAATGACTTCTTTTTT
>JANJGK010000033.1:34739762-34742262 GCA_039081455.1 Macrobrachium rosenbergii
GCTCTCTCTCTCTCTCTCTCTCTCTCTCTCTCTCTCTCTCTCTCTCTCTCTCTCTCTCGATGGAGAATATTAATTGGAATTTTTCTTTTACTGTAGGATTTGTCTTTGTCCGATGTTGCTGGATACTCGGCTCTCTCTCTCTCTCTCTCTCTCTCTCTCTCTCTCTCTCTCTCTCTCTCTCTCTCTCTCTCGATGGAGAATATTAATTGGAATTTTTCTTTTACTATAGGATTTGTCTTTGTCCGATGCTGCTGGATACTCGGCTCTCTCTCTCTCTCTCTCTCTCTCTCTCTCTCTCTCTCTCTCTCTCGATGGAGAATATTAATTGGAATTTTTCTTTTACTGTAAGATTTGTCTTTGTCCGATGCTGCTGGATGCTCGGCTCTCTCTCTCTCTCTCTCTCTCTCTCTCTCTCTCTCTCTCTCTCTCTCTCTCTCTCTCTCTCTCTCTCTCTCTCTCTCTCCCGATGGCAATATCAGACACTTGACTTATATTCTCTAATCTTTCCCATCCTGCCCTTCCGTATAATAAACAGAGATTGGTTCACATGTTCCACCGAGGGCCGTGGAATCCTTAACCAGATGAAAAGAAGTAGAAGAAGAAGAAGAAGAAGAGGGAAAGGGAATGACGACAGAGGAGACGAAAAAGCGAAAGAAAGGGTAAGTGAAACAAATGCCTAAACGAGACCTGGCATTCAGCACCGTAATTGGAATCAGAGATGGAAGCAATAATAGAGAAAGAAGGAGAAGAAATAAAGTTTAATTAATCCGTGGAGGAATTGTTTCGCAGAGTCGATGGGAAGAAATGTCATACGAGGGATATTCTTTGATGGCGTGGGTTCGTTCTCAACGCTACGTTTTGTGAAGGAATCGAATGCTGATGATATTGCTAATATTCTCTTTCTACCAAATATTAGTTTTTATCCTCTGCCCTATTCATTCACCAGTTTAAATGTATTGCATTCCTTTCATGCAAAACGTTACTAGTTTTTGCCCCCTGCGTAATATCTTAGGAAACCCTTCCTTTCAGTTTTAAAATTTTACCTTTATAAAATATTTCTCCCAATTGTTTTCCTCTCAGCTAAGTTTACATAATTCAGGCATATATTCTGAAAACTGAGATTCGTGTAAGACAATTTAGCAGACAAACACTAAAATAATCACTAATTTAAAAAAGAAACAAAATGTAAATAGTGTATTATGATAAATTACGTCTGACAGCTCACTGGTGTGTTATTACAAATCCATCTGCAAATACTTTTCACCTCACGTAACCCTGAATAATTAAAGAATAATTTTTGAAAAGTGATATTTATAAAGCACAAATATTCAGTCGATGAACGCTAAAATAATCACTAATTATCGCTAAAACAATAACTATATCATTTAAAACAAACAAATAATAACTATTACAGTATGCGTACGTAATATCTGAGTGTTCACTGATAGGGAAAAGTCAATTGTATAAAAACCAGGTTTGATGGTCCTTTCAATTTTTACGTCCATCAGAGCGAGCATCCATTTTTTTGGGGGGGCAAATTTTTCGAGTCATTTCAGAAGAATTTAAAAAAAATTTGTGCATCTCCTCGGGAGATAAGAGGATTCGATGCTGGGAACAATAATTTTTTGTATCTGTACAGAAACAGAAATAATTGAAAAGTTTGTTGTTTTTATGAAGGCTATGTTTTTTTTTATATTCAAATGAAGAGGAAATGGATTGGTGACTTATTAGTGTATATTATATATTCTGGATTAATTTTTATAGGCGCGAGAGGAAACAAATTGTTAGTGTTCTATATGTTAGATGAATAATGTAATGATACTCGTCAATCTCTCTGTCATTTATTTATTTATTTATTTATTTACTTATTTATTTAAGAAGCCAGCACACATGTTTACCAAAAGAGACCAGAGATGATTAATACCTAGATTATAACTACGGAATATAAAGCAGCGATACTCAGTAGAGTTAATTTTTACAAATGTCAGTCTCTTTAAGTACATAATTATATCCTCCAGATCATGTTATCGGCATCTATAAGAATTACTGCCAGCTGAATCATGAAAAAATCTCCTGCAGAATTTTCAGTTTTTTGTAGAAGAAAACTATTGTGCTGGCTTCGTCTGTCCGTCCGCACTTTATTCTGTCCGCACATTTTTCTGTCCGCACTTTTTCTGTCCGTCCTCAGATCTTAAAAACTACTGAGGCTAGAGTACAGACTATGATTAGGTGTATATTGTGTAGAAAATTTTGCTTAATATTTTACCACGTAAACTCACGCTTAAGGAATGTAAAATCCCACTCACGTTTGTCTCACTTTAGTTTTGTATTTTTGATCTTCAGAAAAAAATTAGGGAGAGGGACAGAGAACAATGACATAGATGAAATAAGGGAAAAGAATAAGAGCTGTAAAAGAAAAAGTAATAAAATTAGGAAGTGTCTAAGTGTCTGTCAGAAATATGAGGCCGTCCCCCCTCCCCCCACCAAAAGAAGGATACCA